>LSSN01000413.1:0-12773 GCA_001970855.1 Smittium culicis
TCTTTAATTTTATCAGAGGCAGAAGATTTGCAAGCATCGAATTTGTATATACCCAAATATGCACCTTCTGCAGCAGAGCTAGGATTGCCCATTATTTCAATGTCTACTGAATCGACATTATTGGCTTTTAGACTCTTTACACCGGTACCTACAGCCGTTCTTATGTTCTCATTTTGTTCCTGTAAAGAATCAGATGTATTCCCTAAACCAACTACGGCTATTTGTCTTGAAATGGAGCCAGAATCTGATTTTTCATAGTGAATGTGACAATCTCCTATTTTTCCTTTTAAATCGCGAGTTTTAAGTTCGTCGACTATACAGGCTGCAGATTTAGAGGAAATAGGGAAAGGATTTGAATCAGAGCCGTTCGAAAATTCAAGATTGCTATTAAATCCCAATATCAAGCCTTTGGATGAATTTAAGGCAGAAAGGGTGGAAAATTTGAAAGATTTGTAGGAAGGATAAATAACAAACTTGTTGCCATTCAGCAGAACGTTCTTAGAGGAACGGATAAGTGAGTACATTTTATAATTAGTTCCAAGTGAATTCTTGATATCAACGAGCTTTGAGTACAATAATAATTCAAAATAGATAATTTAGAAGCGTTAAGGTTGAAAAGTTTAAAAAAAGCAAAACAATATTTAATTTAATTTTCATTGCACCGAATTTATTCTCAGATTCTAATTTTAAGCAAAAATTGCTTTATTGGCCAATATCTTGTAACAAATCAAAATAGATTACTTTTGATAACTTTATATCGATATTGATCGAACAACGCATCTTTTACTGATAAAAACAAACTTTCAAAGGATCAATCTTCATTGAAAGTAATATAAATCGAATAAAATGATATGGTAATTGTATGAAACTCATCAATAATAGGACTACTCCAGAGCATAGACAGGAATTGTATTTTCAAAGCCTGTTAATCACTGAGCTTAGTTTGCACTAAGTTTCGGTAGCGAGCTCATGGCTTAGCGTCCATACTTACACAGTGAATCTTCGACAGTCTTGCGTTTCTACATAAGAAAATATTAATTTACTAAAACTTAATCCAATGTTTATACTTGTATTTTCCATTATACAATTAAAGATTTGGCTAAAATAAGTTGTATCTAAATTTAATGCCAATATAATTCCAGGTTTAGCGCTACATAGTTCATACAAACGAATTAAAGCTTATGCACTTTGCATAATTTAATCTACTGGACCCATATTTTCAAAAAAAAAAAAAAGTTCTCGAATTTAAAGAGGATTGTTGGTATACAAGCGGATTGTTGAAGACTTTAGGATTATGTGTTCATAATTTAGCATAAAAAACTGTGTAAATATAATTTGACTGAATTAAGAAGTATTTAAATGAATGGAATGGTTTTTTTTTTTTGGACATTTATCGATTTACTGTTTTATTCAACTCTAATAATCAGAGTGAGTTATTTATGATTACAAAATCCGAGAACAAAAAAAATATGCAGAGTGCTGGGTAATCTGAATTAATTCAAGTAATAGTCAAATAAAATTGTAGATGGTATTATGAAAAAACTTTAAATTTATTATAATTATACAATTTTTTATTGTTAGTTAATTTTCATAACCTTTATACTGGTTGCTTATATCCATAACATAAACTCACCCTTCTATATTAGACTATTCATATTTAATGCCTTAGCTTATTGGGAAAATAATAACCAAGTGATATATATTTTTTGAAGCTAATTATTACTAATGACCAATTTTAAGAAATATAATTGATGTAAACTATCCTTTGAATATACAAAAACAATCAAGGTTTATAAAAAGCTCAAATATACAGCTCATTAAATGTTATTTTTTATTTAATACTATTTCAGCTACGTAATTATGAAATAAACAATGAAGATTTGATAAAATTATCTGTGTTACTAAAAATAAAACTATTATAGTTTTTCAAAGTTTCAATTTTACGCAGCGGACTGCCAGGAGTATTCAAGTGTATAAATGATGGATTATAACATAAAAATAAGTAAAATCCAACTTATATTGAAAAGTTCTAATTGTTTAGTAAAAGAAAAAAAAACAAAAAACACTCCTTTCATTTAATAAATTAAAAATTTTTACACACTATAGTCTCTTCTGACAGGGCGAAAATAGATCCTATAAGTTCTCTTCTACCCCTTTTCCCCCTACACGTACCATCGCCAGATAAAATGTAATAAGAGTCTGTTCTTTCCCGGATCCATAATAAATATATGATTTTTATGTTTATTTATTATGCCTTTTTCTAGGGAAAGTTTAATTTTTGTTTCAAGTTTTATTTTCACACAGTAATCACGATTTAAAAAAATAAAAAAGCATAAATACTGAATTAATCAATATCCATATTATTGAAAGCATATAAAAGATCATTTCCCACTTTAATAACAAAATAAGAAAAAAAACACTGAATAGGCTTTCATTTTAAACTCAAAATTAAAATAAAGATATAAAGCATTTTACTAGTATTTTTAGGATAAAACATTCATACCAAAAATGTCAGATATTATAGGATATGGCTACCCAACTGAGGGACCAGCTGAAAGACAAGAGGAATATAACCGAATTATGAAAGAAGTAACTGAAAAAGCCACTGAATCTTATCATAAGAATGGACCTTTAGTTCATAACTGGTCGTTAGAAATGCAGGTTGCAATAGAAAGAATCAGAGAAGAATTGGATTTTATGCTTCCTCACAACCCATTGCTTAATGAAAGTAACTTTGATGCCCATATGTTGGACAGAGCGTTTCAAAAGATGAGGAGCTTGGAATCTGATATAAGCAGCAAAGGTGGCCAGTACAGAAAACGTTTCTGGAAAGTTGAAAACGAGGCTATCGTTTCTTCTGCTGACCCTGTATTTGATCACCTAGTTCAAGAAGATAGAGATTTGATAGGTAAGTCTACACCGAGGGAACTGTTTACTGAAATTGTTGCTAGCCAAGAATTTTTAGATAGCCAAAAAGAAAATGGCATTGATGAAGAAACAGCGCTGTCGATCAAACCTCTACACAGCGATGAAATTATTATTGTCTGGTATCATGGTGGTGGTTTCTACTTAGAGTGCCCAGGAACTAACAGATCTGCTGCTCTTGATATCTCAAAAGAAACTGGGTACCGCCTATTCCGTAAGTTTATAGACATACAAAAACCATTCTGGTTTATCTATGTAAATTATAACTGTTTTAACATTGTATTTGCTATAATTATCCTTCATTATTCAGAAATAATGACTAAATTTTACTACTTACACAAAACTATAAAAATATTACTATATTTTAAACTAATTATCCTATATTTTACTGTAATGAATATTTAGTCCCTGATTACAGATATATGCCAGTACACCCATTCCCAACTCCAATTTATGACGGCCTCACCTTTTTCAGATATCTTGTTGAAGCGGGATTTAAGCCCGGAAACATCATAATCGCAGGTGATAGTGCTGGAGGAAACTTGTGCTTAACTATCATGCAGAATCTAAAAAAGCTTAATTTGAGTCAGCCAAGAGCTGCAATTTTGTTCTCGCCATGGTGTGATTTGAGCTTTACCTCTGACAGCTGGAAACGCAACGTCGACTTTGATTTCATCCCAGTTCCCCACTTTGACAGAGTCACATGTGACTGTAGAATGTATGTAGCACCAGGAAAGAAGTATGATGAAAAAGTCCGAGAAATGCTAAACCACCCTCTAGTATCTCCGCTCCATGGTGATTATGATGGGTGTGCTCCAATGTACATCCAAAGTGGTGAAGTCGAGCTTCTTGTAGACGACATTGACGCTCTTGCCAAAAAACTAGGGGCTAAAGAGGTTTTCATTCAAGGAAAAGACCATCCTGGTATTGAACCAAATCAAAGGGTCGTCTATGAAAAGTATGCTGGTATGGTTCACATATTCTTCTTGTTTGATATACCAGACGAGAAATACGCTGCCATAAAAGGAGTTGGCAATTATGTCAGATCGCTATAATAGTAAAAAATACACTTTTTTCAACTTATCAATTTCGAAGTACTATACTTACTCTCGTTTTTATGCGCCTTTTATATTAGTGAATTTTTTTTCATCCGCTAACTATTTTATACAAACTAAATAAATTGATTTTTTGATTCTAAATTTAGTCTATTTTAAATTTACGAAAAGATGCCTATTTCTTTTACATATTTTTTAGCTCGTACGTTTATTATTTTATTGTATATCCCGATACTATTTGATATTTGATATAGAAATATAATTTCTTATACTTGTTCATTAATAATGCAATAGACATATTTCATTTAAACTTGAATATTGTTTTGTTTTGATGAATTCATAATTATGATATCTTTACTGATATAAACTGTGATTAATTTCTAGTTCTTTCCGAACCAAGCTGGGCTCTTATCTAACTGGGTATCTTGTGAATACTATCGTATAGCTCAAGAAACAAAATACTCCCAATGCTTTTGATTTGTGCTATTCAGAACTTTTTAGTGGTTTTCGTTGATATTTATTTAATATTTTGAATTTAAATAGTGAATACATACTGGCCAATGAGTTTGTTTTCGCATTCTAAATTATTTCAAATCTGTCAATATCGATTTGAGCAATATTGTTTAAACTTTTATTATTTGAATAATTTTCTTACCATTTAAAATATTTGTACTTTCTTTTTTATTCTAATAACGATATTCAAAATTTATCTATTTGCTAATTTTTCTCCTCAAAAAATCGCAAAGTCAAAGAATACTATATAATCACTCGAATTCAGCTAAGCATATATTCAGAGTTACTAGTATTAGCTAAAAATTATAGTTTAAAAAATGAAGCTTAACGAAAATCTAGTAATCGTAAGAGAATATTCTAAATATTAAAATCGATAGTTTTGAATTTTCTGTGAAAAAAAAAGGTTTTAATTAGTGTCTTTTGTTTATTCAACATCTCTAAAATTAAGGAAGGCGAGAAAGTTATTTTGGTACCATATCGCAAGGAACATGTGTTGAAGTATCACGAATGGATGAAATCTCCTGAGCTTTTAGGTTCGTATTTTCGTTTTATTTGGATTTTTAAAAATTTTCGAATTCTTTTTATGTTTAAACAATTGATTTCGAGCTTTGGTTTAAACGGCATAATTCTAAATAAAACGTTTTAATTATTCCAATCACCTCAATCATTCAAAAATAAAACAATAGAATTGACTGATTCTGAACCCTTAAGCTTGGAAGAAGAATATGAAATGCAAGATTCCTGGCATGCTGATGAAAATAGTAAATGTTTTTAGATATTTTATCTTTAATATAAATATGTATTTATATACTTTCAGTCAAATGAGTATAAAATGCAATGAATCCCCTATAAAAAGTAATAGATACATTATAATTTCCTACTTATCGATGAAACTTTTTTGGGATTTTGTAGAGTGTACGTTTATTTTGCTACAGAAAAAGCGTAATTTAACCGGATTAGATTTGGACATAACCCTAATGATAGGCGACGTTAATCTATATATTAATGACGATTATAACCCTAAAAGAGCAGAGATAGAGGTTATGATAGCAGATAATAAGTTTCGAGGACAGGGAATTGCCCAAGAAGCGCTTGAACTAATGATGAAATTTTCAGTTACAAAAATCGGGATAACTACTTTCTACGGCCGCATTCTCGAAAAAAACGCAGCTAGCATCGGCTTGTTCAAAAAGTTGGGTTTTATTCAAACTGAAAGGTCCGAGTTCTTTAAGCAAGTAACGTTGGAACTACAGTTAGACGACGATAACGTTGAAGAATACAAAAATGCGTACAATTTGGTTAAAGTTCAAAACTATGCATAATTTTTTAAAAAAATTATAAAAGTGTTTATTGCTTTACACAATTTATTTATTGTTTTATTTAGAAAAAAAAAAAAATAACAGCTTTACTGATTGAAAATTTTTCAACTCAGCGCTTTAAAAAAAAAACTAGAATTTTTTAGCAGGGTTTATTTTGTATTATAATACATAATATTTATATAGATTATTCCTCTAATACACTTTTTCTTTCATTTTTAATAATGGAGTTGGTTTACAAAGGTTTGAAGGTTCTATATCATATTAAACCTCATAATTTCTAAATTTTCTATACAAGTCTTCGTTAGGTTGCACAATTTTTGACTCTTTAAAATCACTGGTCGATTCTATGGTGCTATGATCTTTTCTTGTGTGAATATTATATTCTATTCTTTGTCCGCTGGTATCGTTATTAATCCAATGTAAACTCTAAATAAACAGTAGTTAGTAATGATTTTACAGTTTTTAGGGTACCAAAAATAAAGAGAAATTATGTCTTTATATGATTTTGGAAAATTAATTAGTATCTAATTTATAAATATTTTATATTTAAAAACCAAGTATCAAAATTCCTAGTTGAAATAAGATATTAATAATCAAAAAAGATCATTATTAAACCTTATTTCCAACGAGCTTTATGTATCGTGGAAAGCTTATTGCAAGCCCAGATGATTTGTAGGCGTCATACATCTTCCTACTGTCGTCGTTGGATAATATCGAATATGCATAGTTAAGCTCTCTTATTAAGTCAGAATTTTTAGTGTTTAGTTGCCCTTCTAAAACGAATAATTTAGGGTAAATATAAAATATTAAAAATATTTTCTAAACTCAGAGGGAGGGAGCAAATATATCTTTCAAGAAATCTTAATGAAATACCACTTCTATTAGACACCTTATCTGGGTGGCAATCTTTGATTTTTATTCTGTATTCGGACGATATTTGTTCTTTCTAGAAATATTTTATTATTGCTCAATAAATAATCTTGTTTTTATAGAATGGTGTTCTTACAATATCAAAAAATATAATATTATGTTTTGAATTATATTTAAATCTCTAAATTTTACATGATAAAAAGTAATATTTAGTTCAATTGAAGCTTTAATGTTTGACTTACTGATGAACTACTGCAGCAATTCAGCACATCATACAAGCATTTCCCTTGTTTTTCAGTTTGATCGTTGATGTAGCTGTTTATGTTGTCCATATTTATATACACTAATTTATGTTTATTACTTTATCGTTGAGTGCTTGTGATTTGACGATAATAGCTGTTTTGTAATGGTGCAAATAAGAGTGCCAGAATAATTGGGAATTATAGCTATTAAGGTTAATTTTGTTGGTTATTTTATTATATGGTATGACCTATATTGTATCAATATAACTACGAAAGTATTGATATTTTGCTTTTGTATTTATGGGCGTGGAGAAGATGGGGGGGGGAGTTGGGATACTAGAGCCGTATAAATAATCTTTAAGAATAAAGGAGTAAATTAAAGCAAGTTTTGTAATCGAAGATATGAAAAGTTTGAGTCAAGAATCAAAGAAAAAAAATTAAAAAAACTATAAACTAATAACGACAAACAAAAATTCTTAGCCAGATAAAACTATTAAAGGATTCTTGGTTAGATTCTGCCTTTACTTGGCTATAAAAAGCAATCAAACTCACTGAATACCCAATAGTGTTAAAAATAGAACTTTTACAAGCAAAAAACGTAATTTAACGATATAGTATAATTTTGTCACGTGAAGTAATTTTATACTCTTGTCATGTGCGCTAAATTCGTTTATAGATAAAGTTTAAAGTAAATTATTGTTTGAAATGACTAAATGGCGATTAGATATTTGGAATTAATTCCTATAAATTCAATTTTTATAATAATTCACAGAGTATTTTATATATAAACATACATATACTTCAACATAGATTATTTATCCTCAGTACTCAATATACTCGAAAGCTAAAATACTATGACCTTAATCTCTTTTCCACCCAACACTCTTTAAAAAAAACCAATTTGTTGATTCGTTTATAGTTTATAAACAAATTGACTATTTGATTTTACTTTACTTTACATCAAACCAATATTTTTCAAAGTCTCGGAATCATAATATTTTTGTCGAATTCAAGTTGGCTAGATTTGGTAGATCAGAAATAGTCTGCCGCTCGTGGAGTAGTTAAGTCTAAACAGCGGTGAAAATTGATAGTACAAGTGATATGAAAATATTTTTGACTATATACGAGAGAACTTTTTTAAAGAGTTTACTGGTGAAGTGTAATTTAGACTAGATCGCATATAAAAGGATATATAATATATTAATGTATGTATGATTAAAAGGGCAAAAAATGGTTTTTATAGATATAAATAGTTTATTAATAGAAATTTATTTTTAAAACAAGTGAATAATATAATTTATAGCAGAAAGAAGCATGGGGGGGGGGGGCAAATTCAAGGCTTTTTAAGTGTTTGGATGTATTCGTTTTTTTGATCATTTACACGATCAATAAATTCTAGCTTCTCAACATACCTAAAAGTAAAGTAGAGTAAATAAGGATTAGATAAAAAAAAACTGGTGAAAGCTTGAAAAATATGTATAAAGGGATAAAATTTAAAAAATGAAATATAAAAATGAAATGAAAGGGGCGTTACCCATCCTTGTTGTGGTTTTGCAGCTCAGCTTTAATGTCTTCTTTTTCGACCAATTTATCCCACTTCATTTTTGACTGTTCAACAGTGTTTAGTTTTTTCTTGAATGAGGCGCCTACTTCGGCCTCGATTTGGCTGAATTTCGATGGCTTTCTAGCTACAGGCTTAACTAGCTTTTGTTTTTTTGAATTGTCATTTTCTATTTCTTGCCTGTCCCTTTTTAACTCGTCCTTAGAATCAGGAAGATTCTTATTAGTGACAGTAATTGAATTTTTTTCTAAGTTTTGTTTGACATCTATCTTGGAGGAATCAGTGGCTTCTGGGGCTGAAGCTTCTGTTTCAATGAATCTTCCTTTTCCTTTCCCAGTGAAACCTGAATTCGCAGCTTGGCCAGAGGCTGTATTCATTTCGTTCCATATATCGTCTATTTTCTTGATTTTTTCTTGTTGATTTTCTTCTGGTACGGCTTTGCTTGAGCTTGGGCCTTGAGCTTCGTCTAGCTCGTCATCGGATTCATCTGAATCTAAAGAATCCTCAGGATTAAAGCTGTCATCACTACTGCTACCTGAAAAATTTCCGTAGTAAAGTTCCTCGAGAGACATTATTTGAAGCTCTATTAGGATATGTTAAAGGCTATTATAAGATATGAAAAGTATCCTTAATAGTATTTAGGTTTATTCTAAACACCATTAGAGTAGTCTTAGTAATTTGCATTTTCAGATTTTGTTGATTCTGCATTATTGGTTTGTATGGTAAATGCCAGCTAATAGCTGCCTCATTGTTATTCGCCTGCTATATCTGAGAAGCCTCCCTATTTGCTTCTATATACCTTAGAGCCTATGCTTTTATTAGGTTTGCGATTATACTGTTTATGCGAATCTTATTGGCCTTGCAAATCTAAAGGCATGAACAAGTGTTGTAGTTAGGGCATACTCACTACTCTCGCATAATAATAATTATGCTGCCAAATACTCGAACGATATATCTGCACTTATACTTGTCTGCTTCAACTTGTTTGAGTTTAGGCCGAAATCCATAGTTTCTATCTCGCTTAAAAACTAAAGCAACAACACTGTTTTCTAAAATACGCGTTTTTATTTATTTTTTGGCGTTTCCCTTGATCTCTTGAAAATTCTGGGTTATTGGTTGGCTCATCAACTAAATCCTTCAACCTAATAGCAAATATTATTCGCCGCCTCTAAAGTTCCTGATAATAGAATAGCGCTCCTATGTTTATTTTACCTTTTTGGGAGCTAAAGTAAACAAAACCAGCGACTGAGCTGTTGTTCTGTTTCTGCCATTTTAGGAAATTTCCATAAAGCTTTCGATGGTTAGTCGAGTTGAGTGCGAAATTGGCACTGCAAACAAATGAATGAAAAAAAAAACGAATACTTACAATCGGACGAAGTTTAAAATACTTCTATTGAAGTGATAATCCTATAATTATTACGATTCCTTCTTTATGCCCAATTCTCGATTGCTAGCTGCATTAACTGAATACTTGAGTCGCCTTTATCTAGCTCCCATTTACCTCACTACCTTTCTTTAACCATCCATCCATTATAAAATTGCTTAATTATCCTCTTCATTGCATTTTAATTAAATATAAAATTCGCCATTTCTTCAAGGATGATGGCATCAGCAGAAAAAAACCCTAGCTTTGAACGCTCTTCAAATGCGGCCAAAATTAGCTCTGAAACCCAAATTAATACTTCTAAGAATAATAGCAATAACGAACTTGATAATGACTCTGACTTCGTGGCCCCAACAGCAAATAAAAATTCCAAAAATAAGAAATACAAGCCTTCCGAAGACTTTTTAGTTACCCAAAATCATAATAATTCCATTCCTACAAACAATTCAGATAACAATCAACCCATTCCTGATGAAGACTACCTTGACCCTGAACTGATAGCCATAGCCCAAGGGAGAAGATCTGGAAGGATTAGAACTCAAAGTAAGCCATTCTCTCTTGAATATAATGTACCTGCCTCGAATAAAAAGAAGAAAACTCCCGCCTCTAAAACACCCTCTAAAACTATAAAAAAACCAAAAACTCCTCAAACTATTTATAAACTAGAAACCGATGGTAATTCTCTCTATTTAATTTTTCACCTTTATAATATATTTCTCATTTATATCATGTTAATTACAATCTCTATCGAAAAATTAATTCACTTTCTAAAGATATTATATCTGACGAAGAACAAGAAAATTCTGAATACTCTATTGAAATGACTAAGCCTAAATCAAAAAAAGCTCCTGCTAAAGCTTCAAAAAAACCATTGAAAAAAACTCCCACTAAAGCTATAAAGAATGCTGCAAAGCCTACCACTAAACTCACCACAAAAGCTACAAAAGGTTTTTTTTTTTCTAAAAAATCTCATTACAATATTTATTAATTTTTTATTCATTCATGATTTCATTATTCTAATTTTTTATCCCAATTTTTTCGCTATAAATAATTTTAACAGAGCCAAAGCCTGTAAAAATACCTGCAAAGGATAAAAAGCCTGTTGTTAAACCGATATTTAGCTTAAACGAAATTAAAGAATTATCTGAAGCCAACCCTGACTTATATTGGAATGAACACTTACTATCTAAAGAATTTGAAGGCCCCATAGAATTCATTGATCAGCTTCATCCTCTAAAAATTGTTCCAACCAGCATTAGCGATCAAGGGCCAATAACTTCAATTGCATTATCTGACTGTGGTGGTATGTTGGCTACTTTTAGCTCATCCGGGTCAATTAGAATTTGGGATACTACCACTTTTGAACTCCTCTCCAAAATCAGAGACCCCTCTGAACTCCAAATAGAAGAGTTTTACTCTGGACAATTTACCCCATCCGGTGAACATATAATCGCTGCTGGAAAACTAAAAGATCGTCTTAAGTGGTCCTCTGTCGATGATGATAACCACATCATACCTTGCCCTATCAAGATTTTTGATGTATTGACTGGTGAATGTAAAACTAAACTTTCTGGTCACACTGAAGAAGTCATCTGTATCAAAAAAGTCATATACAAAAACAATAACTACTTGATTACAACTAGCCAAGACGGACATATCAGAAAATGGCCTCTATCGTCTGATTGGGTTACTCCCTCTTCTGATAGCACTGCTTTCAAAGACGGAGTTACATGTATGGCTTTTTCTGTTTCCTTCTTGCCAAACTGTGGAAATCGATTTTTCATGGCTGCTTGCGATGAACGTGTTAAACTATTTGATATGGAAACTGACCAAGTAATTCAATCCTTCGACCAAATTTACTCTTCGTACTGTGACAGCGCCAAATTCATCAGGCCGCTTGAAGATTTATCTTTTTTGGACCCAGATTTCGAAAAAGATCCCAATACAATTACAGACGATAATAGCTGCACTGAATCCAAATCTACTGCCACAAACTTAAATAACCAAGGCGTGGCTTACCTACTAACAAGAGGCGTTGAGCTTTTAGACTCTGAAGACAACTCTGTATCGTCAATCCCTAACACTGTAACTTTACATAAGCTCGTATATCCAACCGAAGACACCTACTTAGAAAGCCCTGGGTTCAAATTAATAGAGTTAAAGAGATTCCATCATGATGAATATCTCTCAAATAGTTGGTTAATACGCATATCATCAAATGGCAGATACGTTCTCGCCCCAACTTATAATGGCCAAGTTTTCGTATTCCATTTAGCAACAGGAAAATTAGCATCTGTATTACGTGGCCATCAAGGTTGGTTTTTTTAATTTATTTTTACTATTACTCTAATTCAAATCCATTAACCTTATTTTCTCACCTCTACTAATCATTTTTGATTTTAACTTTTTATTTATTTCCGTTTTTTTTTTCAGACATTGAAGTCCGCGATTTGAAATTCCACCCTTTCAGGAAACTTCTATTTTCAAGCAGTGACGGTACTCATATTTCAAAATCTATACAAATTTATTTTCATTAAACTTGCACAGATATATAATCCAATTTCAAAATTGTTTTGTGTACCATTTTCTAACATACAGTCATTTTTTTTGCTAAAAAAAAAATTCATAGACGGAAGCGTTAAAGTTTACTCACAAGAGCAAAGTTAGAATACCTTAAAATTAATATTTAATCATCAAGTTCACACTTTTATAAATTCTCAATAATAATTCTTAAGCGCTTATAACACCACTTTTTTATTTCACGTTGCTGAAAATATTGATTTTACTTTATTTTCCTTTACCTATTCAATTATTTATTTTATCCGATACTCGTTCAAGCTGCTCGTATTAAAGTCTAGAAATCTTTAATAACTGAGGAACCCCCCCCCCCCCCCCCCCCCCCCC
>LSSN01000413.1:13309-30971 GCA_001970855.1 Smittium culicis
CCCCCCCCCCCCCCCCCGCCACATTCTCAGTTCATTTTATCAAACTTTTAGCCTAAATACATTATCCAGTATTACAATTTCCCTGATTTACCCCCACACTTTGTACAGAGGCTAATAATCATATACGAACAGTTGAAAATACTATAATTCAAAGCATGCACATCTAGATTATCAATTTTAACCAATACTTTAATTAATTTTATCTTTTTTTACGAAATTGTTACTTGAAATAAAATCTATAATAATACTCCTTATCTAAGGAAACAATTGTATTAACTTTTCGATTTAAAAAAGACTATTAAGGAAAATGTAAGAGTGTAAACTGTTTGTTCGTTTTTTCGTATTTTGTTTTATTTTTTGCCACGAAACTTTAATTTCGATTTTTAAAAAAGTTCGCTCGATTTGTTTTCGCTGCTAATCGGTGAATTTTTTCACAGCCTAAAAAGAAACAAATATGCGTGTGAAAAGCATTCAAGGTAAAATCCCATACCATAAACTATAGTACCTTACTATGCCCGATGGCTCATAAACCAAATCTCATTTTCCCACATTTCTGAATTTGTTTATACACGATCATGCTTTATTTAATTGTTAGCTCATAGCTCATTTCTTGTAGCAGCTTTTTTCACCCATAAATACGCGACCTGCATAAGGCTGCTAAGCACCACATCATACATTTAATTATATTCTTTTTTATTTTTTTTACTTTAGCTATCTACAGTATGATATCGTTATTAGAAATCATATATGCTTATATACAAAACGGTAGTTGATCTGGTCAAGATGATTTCCTTGGCCACATTAAAATTATCATTTTGAAATTCCAGATATTTAGCTATGGATATAAAATACAACCTATCAATCATTATATCACTTCTAGCTTATCTCGAATCAACTGAGGTAGCTGAAATTACCAAGCAGTTTATGGATTAAACAAAACCATCAATAATACCAATTATTAAATTTCAGACCATAATTTGATCACATATTTAGTAGACCAAATAACTCCCCTCCTCCCCCTGCTCCTCATTCTAGAAACTTGGGATCAAATGTCTAGCTATCCCGGAATTTATTCCTAAATTAATTAAATCTAACTTGATAACCAAACCTTTAACTTGATCATTGAATTATCACTTTATTCTCCATTTCTTAGAAAAAATATTAAAATATAGCCAAATCATCAAAACTTATATACGACTTAGTTACTTATAGACCTAAATTTCTTATTATAAAAAACAATCATTAACGTACATTTTTAATATACATCTTATTTTACTACTAGGGCTAAACAAGCAAATTTAAAACAGCATACACAAGCTTGAAATAGTAGCTAATCTTTAACTGATATATACTTGAGAATTAAACGGTAAATGAATTATTTTTTATAAAGTTATTCTTTTATTGCTATAGCTCCATCAATCTTAACTGATGATTTACAAAATTCAAAGAGAATCAATAATATAATATTACATTTTACTAAAAGGTTTATTTAAGGCTTGCTTGAATTGTTCTAGTTTGGACCTTGCTTTTTTGATTGTTCTGCGAGTTGCCTCTGTTGGAACTGCTGCTGTAATTGCTGTTGTGCTTGAAGTTGTAATTGGTGCTGCTGTAATTGCTGTTGCTGTTGTAACTGTTTAAGTCGTTGTTGTTGTTGAAGCTGTTGTTGTTGTTGAAGCTGTTGCTGCTGTTGAAGCTGCTGTAATTGGATGCTTTGAGGTTGCTGGTTTTGAATCTGTGGTTGTTGGTTTTGAATCTGTGGCTGTTGGTTACTTTGATTTTGCCATTGCTGCTGTAATTGTTTTTGCATTAAAAACTGCATTTGCTGTTGTTGTCTTTGTTGCAATAAAAGTTGCTGCTCTGGTGTTAGCGTATTCAAATTTATTTGTCCTCGATTTTGAGGCGTAGCTAAATTCTGCGGAATTTGCTGCTGATTTATTAATAGTTGTTGCTGCTGTAATTGGTGCTGTTGTTGCTGTTGTTGAAGCTGCTGTTGCTGAAGCTGTTTTTGCTGAAGCTGTTGTTGTTGAAGATGTAGCTGTTGTTGTTGTTGTTGTTGTTGTTGAAGCTGTTGCTTTTGTTGTTGGAGCTGGAGTTGCTGAATCTGCTGTTGCTGCTGCTGTTGTAGCTGCAGCTGTAGCTGAGCTTTTTGCTGATTCTTTTTTTGCCATTCCCATAATAGCTGTTGGTTAACGTTTTCTGTTTGGGTGGGTGTTCCTTGGCTTTGGTGTAGAGCGTTGGTAATAGCGGATTGCCCCAATCCATTGGATTTCCCTTTAGACAAGCTATTGCTAGGCGATAAAGAAAATATATTGCCTGGAGTTGTGTTGTTTGAGTTTGCAGCTAATATGCTTTGAATCTGCTGATTTTGGATATTACTTCCTGCTAACTGTGTATTTATTGCAGTAGTATCAGCTGATGTGGACATTTGGGCCAAGTTTGACTGACTGTTACTTTGATTGAATAGGTTTATAGGAGTTCCAGAAATAGGTGTGTTAGCTAAATTTGAATTGAAATTATGAGAAATATCCCGATTATTAATTTTATTCAATTATGAAGAAAAGATGTTATATATTAAAAATTGGCCAAGTTGGAAATAAAAAAAAGCTAGGTGTAAATTTTTATCTCTTAATAATAGTTTATCTATAAACTTAAAGTGGGGTTGAAGTATATATGAAATATTACCTGAAGGAGACATTTGACTGATTAGATTTGAGGATGAGCCTGGTAAATGAATATTTTCGTTTAACTTTACGCTACTTTTTGGTGTTGCAGCGTTTAATTTTTCTATAATATTTTCGTTATTGGAAGGTGGGCTTTGAAAATGTCCTCCAGCACGGCCGCTTTGTATTTGGAGCTTTGAAATATAGGTTTTGTAGCTTAAAACCATTTTTTCGATATACTCAGGAGTAAATTGAGAAGAAATATGAGGCGGTAAGCTATTTGTTGCGGCCATATGTGCTATACGTAACAGATTTTGGTTTTTTGTGAACTCAGCGTTTTTAAGTGCAGATTCTAAAGCTTCTCCTTGTAAAATATTTTGGCCAGAACCTGAGTTAAAATTTAAACTGTTGGGCAAAGGAGTGCTTGAAAGCCCTCCAGCATTTGATTGCGATATTGAAGTCTGCTTACCAATAACGGAATTCAAAGAAGGATTGATAGAGCTAGGATTTTTATTTATATTCCCAGAATTAGATAAATTTGATATAATAGAATGTGAAGGAGAGGCAGCAATCATTTGTTTCGATAAGTTGTTGCCAGCGCTTAGTAAGCTAAGATTTTTTGTATCACTAGCATTATGAGCATATGCAGCTCCGCTTTTATTTTCGAGGCTTAGGTGTGAGCTGCCAGAAATTTGCTGACTAATCGATTTACCAGCTTCTATTTCTGAAAAGTTTTGGATCTGAGAATTGCTGGAATTTTCGACAGGGTTATAAGAAACTCCATTTTTGGAAACACTGCCGTTAATATTATTCATTTGTTGTGAATTAGAGTTGATATTATTTGTACTATTTGCTCCATTAGAGTTAGAATTAGCAGGAGTTTGTTCAAATTTGTTTTGCTCATTTTGATTAGGTAAGCTATTCATGGCTATTGGGTTATTGCTTTGATTTGACTGGGCATACGTAGGTTGGGCGTTACTGTTGCTGGGAGTATTTAGCGAATTAAGATTTCCACCTGTTGTAACGGAGGGTGTAGCATTGATAGATTGGGGGATATTGTTGCTGTGATGTGCTAACACGGCTTTTTGCTGTTCCATAAGTTTCTGCTGAAGAAGAATAGCCTGTATTTGCTGAGGAGTTTTTTGCTGTTGTAGGTTTTGGCGCTGTTTGATTAATAGCTGTGAAACAAGCTGCTGTTTTTTTTTAATTATTAAATTACGCAAAGTACCATTTTTGGCTAAATTAACAAGTTGTTGCTTTTTTTCAATAGTAAGTGCGTCGAGCTGAATATTATTAATTGCGGCAAATATTTGGATTGAAACCTGTGAGCTAATATTTTCTATGTCAGGTATGTTTAGTATATATTCGAATATTCCCTGATTTTGAGCTGATTGTGGCTTTACTTGCTGGGAGTTTTGATTTTGAATTTGAGCCTGGTGAGCTAGTTGAGGATTTATGTTAGACTGGGATTGGTTGAGTGCCTGAGCTTGTGATATTGATAACATTTGTGGATGAACGACACCTTGCAATTGGGAATTATTCATAATTTTCAACAGAGCTTGCGCTTGTGCAGGAGTTTGCACTTGGGTTTGAACTTGAGCCTGTGTTTGCATCTGTGCTTTGGCTTGTGCTTGTATTTGGGCTTGAGCTTGCAACTGAGCCTGCGCTTGCATTTGTGCCTGTGCTTGCATCTGTGCCTGTGCCTGTGCCTGCGATTGTGCTTGTGCTTGTGCTTGTGCTTGCATTTGAGCATGGGCCTGGGCCTGGGATTGGTTTTGCGCTTGGATTTGAGATTGAATTTGGAACTGAGAGTAATTCTGATTATGTAGTTGAGCCTGCATTTGCGTTTTTATTTGTAAGCCATGTTGACCAAGTTGACCAGGTTGACTAGAATTGGTACCTAATATTTGATTTCGGTTAATAATTTGACTCTGAGTCTGTGGGGTGGCTTGAAGCGTCTGTGCGATTTCGTTAAGTGCTTTATTTTGCCCTTTTGGTGTTTGTAGCTGAGTTTGTGAAGGATGGTTTATATTGGCTCTGTTAGGATTGTTTGACATATCCATAGAAATATTAATATTAGCAGGGTTAACATTGGAGTCTAAGTTAGACGACTGATTATTGAAAATGTTGGTATTATTTGTATTAATGCTATTGGCTGGGTTTGTAGGAGTTTTATTTAAGCTGGCCTGTCTTTGCTGGTTAATTCTATTTTGAATAAAGAGCTTTATTTGCGGGTCAGAAAGCATTTCTTTAGTAATACCATTAGGAAGACCCGGGACTTGAGCATGAGCAGAGCTTGGTGTGCTGTCATTTGTTTGAAGAGAGGTATTATCATTAGGGTTTTGGGCTTGATTATTAGCTTGTAACTGTGCTTGTTGTGAAGATAGAGTTTGGTTTAACTGCCGAGATCTCATAAAATATGCAAGCTGAGCTTGAGATAAGTTTAATGACTGAATATCCTCCATATTGAAATTGGTCCTTCCCGCCATTTTCGCTCTAGACTGCAGCTGGAATATAATTCTTTTTATAAAGGCTTCAGTGCTAGAAATATCTCCGATTTGCTGCGAATTCTCGCTAATATTATTTGCGCTACTTGGAATTGAAATAGAACTTTGGATATTGCTTGGCGATACAATTTCAGAAGTTCTAAAAGGCTCGGAGCTATTATTAACTTTTTGACTGCCACTAGGCTCTACTGGGATAGTACTCGTTAGAGGTAACTTCAGCGAAGAATCCAAAGCGGTATCGTCTAAGTTTTCATTAGAAAGCTTGTCACCTGAAGTAGAATTACTAGCTTTAGTGGAAGATATGTTAGAGTTTTTAGAAGATTTGGTCATTTTACTGTCGCTGTTGGTTTCTGTAATATCTTTGTATAGGGTTGGCTTAGGGTCAATCTTCAATGTTTTATTAGATTCTAGATTTTCTGAGGTTGAAGAATCTACCGTGTTAAACTGAGGGGAGCTTTCTGCGATCGGAAGGCAGGAGTCGTTCTTATCGGGCTCAAGAATAGAGCTATTTTTAACCTCGCTAGTTTTGATAGATTTTTCCTTTGTTTTAGAAGTGGTAGAATCAGAGTTCAATGTAGCTGAATTTGATTTCGAGGCTGAAGCTTTGATATTCTTTTGATTTTTTTTAGTGCTAGCTTTTCTCTTAGAGTTAGGTTTGTTTGTAGATGTAGGGGGCAGTGTATTCGTTTCATCTGTGGCTTTAGTATCAAGGGAATCAATAGCTGGAGCAGGCTCTTGGTTTTTGGCTTTTTTGTTAGAAGGGGTTGCTTGTAGCTTAGTGTTTGAAGTTGTTTTTGATATTGGAATGTTTTCTGGAACTTCTATATTGATAATTTTTTCCACAGGGGCGTCCAAAGACTTGCTTGTTATAGAATCTTTAGTAGTTTTATTTGACAAGGTGGTAGAGTCGCTAACAGGCTCTGTATCTGCGATTGGTTGTTTTGATGGATGAGTTTCTTCGGATTCCGTTTCGGTGGTTTTAGGATTAGAGTCGTAAATAAGTTTTATATTTTCAAGAGAATATAGAAACTTGAAATCAATAGCGTAAATATCAGATATAGCTTCGTTGTAAATAAAAAAGTCAAGCATTTGTCCATCCGAAGCTGTGTCAATTTTTGATCCAATTCTTAAAACGCATTTACAATTATTTGAATTTGGCTCAGGTGGGTAAAAAGCAATAGTAAAATAGGTTGGAACTTGTTCTTCGGATTTTGAAAAGCGAAGTACTCTAAATGGTTCTGTTGGCTTTCTTACAGTACCTTGGCTAGAAAGCAAAAATGATTTCTTCATTTTCTTCAAAGTTGATTTTTTTATACTGGAAGATTGTGATAGTGATTTTGATCCATTTACATTTTGAGGATCAGGGTTGATCAAGCTGTTAGGATCGAACTCCAATGGCTTGCATAAAATCTGCTCTTTTTTAAGATAAAACTCTTTGGAAAATCCGAGTCTACTAAAACTAGGCTGAAATTCATTAGTGTTTGATTTATCCATGATTTTTAATATCTTTTGCTTCTCATGCATTTCATTCCGTTCAGCTTCAATCTCAGCTTGATTGTATTTTCTTCTTTTTTTGGGAATAAAGTGTTCATTGCTCAAATAATTTATTGCGTTATTCTTTATTGAAGTTTCCACGCTTGGACTTAAGTCCAAGTCCATTTCAGTGAGAAGTAACAATTTTGATTCAACATCATTTAAATCATTCGATGATACTCGATATCTCTTTTTCATTAGCAAAAGATCTAAATGCGCAGTTTCAGATGATGGACGCATTACTTTGCGAATACATTTGGCGTTTTTATTGGTTATCTCATTTTCATCATTTTCTGGTTTAAATGTTTCATGACTAAAATCAGAGTGCTGACTAGCTTCTTTTTTTTTTAAATAGTTAATTTCTAGCTGTTTAAAAGTATTTTTTATACTCTTCATTGATTCCCAAACTGAAACGTGGCGATTTGGGCTAGTTGTTCTTTTCTTCGGGATTCCTAGAGGTATCTTTTCAGAATAATCATAACTATTCCAACAGAAATTTTTAAAATTATTATTCTCGTCAATTGAATCTGGTTTGCGGTAATCATAAACATCCACAATCAAGCACCCTAAATAAGAAATTTATATATATAATTTCGATTGTACAAATGCAAATATTTAATTAAAATTCAATTCTAACCCTCGTATAACCGAATCTGAATTTCGTTTAATATTTCTAGCAGCTCAAATGGAATTCTCCCCTCGTTTAATGCATCGAAAAAAAACTATACATATATAAAGTTAAAGATAAAAAAGTGAAAAAGTGAAAAAGTGAAAATAATAGAGCCACGGTAAAAGCATTTAAAAGATAAATGAATAACCTTTGTAGAATCGTTGTATAAAAAAACGCCTTCCTGTTTTTCGAATTTAAAATGAGTTTCATATAAATGAACCAAAATTGATGGCGGGTCATTTTTATACTTTTTCAAAAAGTTAACGTCGCCAACGGTGTTGTAGCTTTTATTTAAACAAAATATTTTTTCGAGGTTAACTTTAGCAGTAATCTCATTGGAAATTTCGATTTTAGAATTTTCTAAATTGGGATTGTTTAAATTCACTTCTTTTGGGTCAGAATTTTTGAAATTATCTATAGTTGACGCCAATGGATTTTTGCTGCTATCTTGAGCATCAGGTACTTCACCCTAAATAATAAATTATCTGTAAAATTAAGACAGAAAAAATATATATATTTAGTTAAATGTATTGAAGAATTTTTACGTTTGTTTTTGCACTATTCACATCTTTTGTTAAACTTTCAGTCAAATCATCAATATTTGAATTTATTTTAGGCGAATCAGCTTGGTCATCCTTAAGTTCCTCGTTAATTAAATCTTCTAAATCCATTTCCACATCTTCAAATTCATCTGTAGAATCAGATAAAAAATTTTCTGAATCAAAGTCATTTTCATTATTTAAATTATTTAAAAAGTCGAGCTCATTTTTGATAATTTCATTTGCAGAATCTGCGTCGCTACTATGTTCGAAATCATTATTATTAATATAAGAGGTAGAACTTTCTGAAGCCAAGGAATTTTTCCTTCTAGGGTGATTGTTATTAGATGTATCTATATTTATGTTTTTGCTTTCTTTTAAATTTGGGCTAATGGTAGAATTTTCATCTATTGAATTTAAATATTTAGAAATTAAAAACCAAATTTTCACCATTTATATTAGTATCATTACCTGCTTCTCCGGCATTATCAAACAAATTAACTCTAGATTTGTCTGAGTTTAGATCAAAATTATCATCGCTAAGCTCATTTCCAAATAAATCTTCGAAAGACTGGTCAGAATCGCTGTTAATATATTTATTAGTTGAATGCAATGAATCTTTATTAAGCATACTTGTTTCTGCCATTATTGATTCTTAAATTTGTATAATTTTTTTATTAATTAGTTTAACCCTCTTAAATTATATGCGTTATTAGTGTAAACTTGAGAGTGAATACAGCAAGGCTGTATATAAAATGAAAATTTTTTTGAAGGAAAAAGTATAGTTCGATTTTTTATGTGGCGTTTTCAAAGTTAAATCGAGGATTATATAAAAACATCCTAATATGTGAAATTTTCGTGAAATTAATTAAAACAAATTAAAAGTTAAGTGTCTAAAATATTAATAAATACTACGCTACTCCAGACTTACCTAGGATTATAGCGAAATTATATTTATAAAGCGTATTATTCGAGTAAATCGTTTTGAATTTAGTTTACAATTAAAATGTTAATAAGAATGTTAATCAGAAAAAATGCTAGATGAATTAAATTTAAAAAAATTTAAAAGATGGACAATTAGTGAATATATATAAACTCCAGGGAAATTGAATCATCGACTGATTCTATAAAAGCCAAACCGTTTTATAAATATTAAGTCAATTTATTTTAGTATATATAGAGTAAAACTATACTTAATAAAAATAAGAAAGAAAGAAGCTCTTTTTAAAATTCATTCGCATTTACGTGAATGCCAACTGCTTCTTCAATCTTGATTAGATCGTTTTTTAAACAAAATATATTTAGCCAATAGCTAAACATATCAATTATACAAACTGTTGATATAGCTAATAATAACTAAAATTGACTTATTTTAATTTGCCAATGGATAATCTTTAGATATTGTATTCCATTAATTGGGCAGCAATTTGTCGCGCACTTTTTTCTGCCAATAATATTGACTCAATTCTCAAGAAGCACAAATGGGGGCTTTTATCTATGGCCCAGAATCTCAGTAGACTCCCTCTGACGCACTGACTCGCGTTTAGCTAGCAATTTGGAAAAATACTAGAACAATCAACAATTATTCCAATACTATCAACTGAATTTCAATTAAAAAAATACAAAGTTAGCAGATGAAGTTGTAGCATATTTAAACAACTATCTCAAAAATAAATAAAATATCGTCTATCTTTAAAAATAGATTGCATTTTCAAAAATTGCAAAATTTGCAAAAAACGCAAAAAAAAAAATTAAATAAAAATTCACAGCTCCTAGCCAACTCCCAGAATTAGTTAAATTAGATTTATTCTTGGCATTTTAAGTTGAGTTTGTAGTAATCCACAGAGCTTAATGATATCAGACACACATTGTTCCAAAAGTATTTTGCTTTTTTAAAGACTTTAAAATGTTTGGATATTTGAATTCATTTACCAGTACACTGACTATTTAAAATGCATTTTTTAGTTTTTGGTTAAGCAAAAAAGTGTAAATCTTCATTAGTCTATTTAAATTCAAGTAAGGTGCTTAAATAATTTAATTAGATTTTAAAAATAGAGCGATGTTTAAAATTATCTCTAATTTATAATCTTGGGCTATTAAAGTCATTAGATATTTCTTAGAATACCGAAATAATTTTTATAATACCAGTAACAAAAATATAATTAAATTTTGATTAAGGTGAAAAAAAGTAGATTGTGGGTTGGATTCATATAAAATGTAATGGTCTGTGGTTTTTGAAAATAATTAAGCGGTTTAAAATATATAATTTTATACAACTGTATGGACAATGTTCACATAGGGTAGTAAGCTTATTTATTATTCAATATCTTTGCAAGAAAAAACAGAACCTAGATAGCTTGGTATTAAGGAAAAACGTTATAGCTACGCAGAAATACGCCTAATCATAAGACTTTAAAGGCTTAGATTTTTATAATTTTTAAATGAAAAATAGTATATGAATAATAATCGCTGTAATTTAATTTTAACAAAAAAAATCACTAATTCGAAATCTGCAGTTTTATTAAATTGAGTTATAATTATTAATCGTAAATTAATAGTTTTAAGTCATTATTAAAGCTAAAAAAATTTTATTAACTAGTCTAGTAACACACATCGACTTTAAAAGTATATATTATAATCAGAGCACTAAAGGATAATCAAAAAATTTCTCAAAACAGCACAACTTGAATTAATAGATATGATTTTTTTTATAGTCTTAAAATACCTTGATCCAATTCCTGAAAGTAACAGAGGACCTAGAGGTCCAGAAGGAAACTGGTTGAAAACTTAAATATTTTATAGTTTTTACAAATAGTATCTACACTATCAATAAATTCGCCGTCTAAAATATATATATATATATATATGAAATTTATAATTTCCAAAAATAATCCATATAAGCTATCCATTTATTTTTTAATCAAATTTTAATTTATTAATCTGTTTAACTGGAATTTGTGAGTTATAAAAATAGTTGTTGCGCTTCAAAATATTATGAATGTTTTGGACATTTCCTGGATCATTTCTACCAATATATTAACCCTCTCTGAGTTTTGTGCACTTTAACTTATAGAAGAGTCTTAATTTACTGGCTATTTACCGTCGAACTCTTTGAAATGATGATGCAATTGATTATTGTATGATTTATAAGCTAGCATATTATTTGCTGATATAATTTATCAAGCTAATAGCTGAAAGAGTATTGGAGTTGAATTATTTTTATTAAATACAGCTGGTTGGATTTGGTAAATCAAAAAAATTGTTGCGTCCGCGAATGGGTTAAATAATTGAATAATTATTTTTTATTATATACTATTAATCACGTATTCAGTAAAATTTTGTGACTATACTAATTTATCTATTTAACATTAATTTAGACAATTTTGGTAGTTCATAAAAAAGTCAATCACCGCTGAATAGGTTAAATAAGATATTCTTATAGAAAAAATGTGAATTAAATTTTCTATTATCTCTTTTTTTAACTCTCATACTTTAATTTTAACTTTACTTAACTCTAATTTTATTATATGCTTATAATATTTTATCCATAAATAAAAAAATAACCACTGCAAAAAAAAAGAAAATGTATATTTCATCCTTTTTTCTTTTAGTATGAATAAATCTAGAGCCTGCAAAAAAAAAAATTAACTGAATCTCATTAATTAAAATAAATACTTTTTAAAAAGGTTGTATGTATATAATATCGCTTATTAAATCGCTACTTTTTATGCGTGATATTATAAAACTATGATTGATGCGATTTCACACTAAATAGCATATTAAATAAGATTAATAGATTGAAATTATAAAATCATATACAATTATATTTTATATTTCCTAATACCTGTATCTAAATTATTACTCGTATTACTTTAAAACTTATTATTTTATGGCCTCTTGTAATTATTTAAATGATTCTAGGTACGTATATTAATAATTATAGAACCGTAAAATGAATTATCTTAGCATTATGGCTCTATAATTTATTTTCTATTAGTTTTTTCTGAAAATTATCTTAATAAAAATAAATTGTAATTATCTACGTGATCATAAACTAATATCTATCTAATTAATGAATGTTAATTTAAATATAACAAATATTAAAGTTGATTTTAGTAAATATAATAACGATACAAAACTAAATTTGAAAGTAAAATTAAAATTTTTTATGATTCGCTAATGAAATGAGATTATAATAACAACTATAACAAGCTTAAAACCTTGAATCTTGACTCTAAAACAGAAAAGTATAAAAACCGCTACTTAAGAATAGAAGAGTCATCGCCAAATAATGGTTTTATTTAAACAGATAAGAGAAAAATTAAATAAGGTTAAAATACGACTTTATCATTTATTTTACGAGCTTTAATTTTTTTTTTTTGGGCACTTGCTACTAATAAATTTATAAGATTTAATAATAAATTAATTCTTTTATATCATACTTTAATCCTTATATATTGATATAAAAAACATATTTCAAATTAAGCAGATATTTAAAAATTTCGAAGGATTTGGCTGATTTTTTTAAATTACCACGAATTTATGCAAAATTTATTTGGCTCAACAGAGTTTTTACTGTATAAAAATATAAATTTCAAATATTATACATATTATTTTAAAATAAAAATATATATGGAGAAAAATATAAATAAATTGTAAAAAAGAATGATTTAAACTAAAGAGGTAAATATTCCATATTTCTTTTATATATAAATGATATTATTATACTTATTTTTCTAAAATTAGAATGTAAAATTATCATTAAATAAAACTTATTTAATAAATTAATTATTACATCTTTGTACATAGGCACCTCTATTTATATCACTAAAATTTTATAATATGAATAGGATAAAAATACTCATATTTTAGTATTCCTTGATCTCTATTAATTTTCAATTTGATATAAAATCAATCAATAAAATTATATGCGTGAAAATTTTAATATTAAAAGTATAATACACCCAAATTAGTCTCAAATTATCGGCGAAGGATAATAATTTAATTTAATTTCTAAATTATACATCTTCATAACTTCATACAATGACTAATCTTAATACATTCTGCTTCTAGCTAGACATTCATATAAACGTAACTGATAAAAAAACTTAAATTATTTTAATATCTTGTATTTCCAAAAAATTTTCTCAAAAATACGCGTTTTCATGATATTATTTGTTTTTTATACGCTTATATGATAAGGCTAAATTTCAATACACTATGATATTAAGAAATAATTGGATTTTTTTCTTTTAATTTTAACAAATAAATTTCTCAATTTACTGAGAAAAATCTCGATTATATTAAAAATATAGAAATTTAGATCTTCAAATCTTTGCATTCAACTAAATAATAAATCAAAAAACTGAATTATATCATTTTATCAGATAAGAAAAAGAATTATTGAGAAAATTATAATATTATCTTGCACAGAGAAAAAAAATTATGTTCAAAAAATTTTTAGAAAAAGTTTTCCTATAAAACTCGTGAGTTATTACTAACCCAAAAAATGAGTCATATCGAAACATTAACCTCTCTAAATCCAAAATATATATATTAAATTAATCTTATATTAGTCGAAATAGTTTATTAATAGCACTAAAAATAATCTAAAAGAAATATAAATGTTTATTTAATGGTTAGTTTTAGAAAGAGTTTAAAAGTTGGTACTGCGCATTTTTGAATCAATAAATCTTTTCCAAGCAGAAAAAAATCTTTTATTTAAAATCGCAATCAATAATTTTTTAAAAGCTCTAAATCTTATCTTCACATGATAAAATTTAATTTTTATGGGTTGATAACGAAAGAAATACTATGCTGAAATTTTAAAAGCTAAATATATCAAATTTAATTCAATTTATATGGATACAGGTTGTAAATCAAAATAACAGATTTAAAATAGTCGATTTATTAGCATTTATGTACAATCTGTAGTGAAAATATTTTCAAAAATTAATATTTAAGAGATAAATTTGGTAACAAAAAACATCATCATATAGAAAAAAGTTTTAATTATTTTTATTGATAATATTAGATATATTACATGCTAAGTGATTTTAATATAAACTCATATAAAATTATAGAGTGTTAAAAATAATAAAATGAGATCAAAATTTTTCTAAATAGGTGTAAATTTTAGATCTATGCAATGATATCTAGTTAAACTAATATCAGATTGTATTTTATTAACCAGTTAATAATTATAAAACTTATCTATCTACTTTTTATATTTCATATTTAGAGATAATTACTATCTAATATATCCAAAAAAAAATTATATTTAAATTTGCCAGAGAAAAATAATTGTGAAAATTATATATATGGATATTTAACATAAGCTGCCTAATTTTAATCATAAATACAATTAATTAAATAATTTTAGTTAATATCTCTGTACCCATTCTTAAAGAAGATAATAAAGATTGAGCTCAATTTAATAATTATCATTATTACGTATTATTATATAGTTTAATGAAATCAGGATCATTATTACGTATTATTATATAGTTTAATGAAATCAGGATCATTATTACGTATTATTATATAGTTTAATGAAATCAGGATCAACATTATGTAGTATTACATTATTTAATGAAATCAGGATTTAATTTAGATATTTCATGAATGAATTAAAATTAAGCATTCATTATTAAATAAATTATCACAAACTTTAATTAAAATGATATATAAATATCTAATATGTTTCATTCTTACTAATATTAAAATTACATTATTTTTTATTACTTTTTAAATTTTAAATAATTTCCATATTTTAATTAATATAAAGTTTTTGAATTGCGAATGATTTATAATTTGATATTGTATAAATATATTTTTTTTAAACTTTTTTTTTTTAAAACACAATCATTTTTTTAAAATTATTATAGATAGTTTTTCAGAAAATTTTTAATATTTAATATAGAAATGATTTTTATATTTAAATTAAACTTATAATAGTAAATATTATAGGAATATCATAGAAAATAATAATTATAGAAGTATCTATATTAATTTATTGATATGGAAATTTAATTCTATTCTAATCATTTATGTATAATAAAAAAATAATTAACATATATTTGTAGGTATAATCTCATCGAAATGTAATCATTACACCAAAATTTTGTATTAGAATGTGAAAAATGCAAAAAATATTATATTAGTATTATGTAGTATAAATTTAAAATACATTAAATTCTGATTGAGAATTACACTGGTTTTCTAGCGTTAATAAAATATCTGTTTAAGAATTAAATAAAAAAATTATAACACTTTTAATATTTAGCTATTATATACATTCAATGATGTAATTGAATATAAATATTAAGTTGGGTGGAACTATATTCATAATAAAATTTTAAAAAAATAATTCCAAAAAAAAAAAAAAACTAATTTAAATCGCTATTTTGGTATTTAACTAGGTTATTTTATATGATTTTAGGCTAAATATTATTTAATTATATTATACTAAATAATTTTGAGGCATAATTACTCTTTGAATCATTAATTTGAATTACTGATAATATTCAAGCTCATTTAAAATTTTTATATTATATAAGATATATGAAAAAATTAAATCTGAAACTAAATATAAAACTAATAATAATACTAAAACTAAAACTTATAACTTATAACTTATAACTTATAACTTATAACTTATAACTTATAACTTATAACTTATAAATATCATATCTAAGCCAAAAAATAAAAACGGTCATATTTTTTTTTTAAGTAAAAATAGGATCTACCGAGTATATCGTCAGCGAGAACATAATCTATTTGAGAGTACATATTTAATAAAAAAAATTAAAGAATCCCTGAAATATTATATTCATTTTAAATATTTTTACGAGTTATAAAAGAGCACATATTATAGGGAGTTATTTTCTATAATTAGAGATTGTATATAAATTACGAATAATTGAATCAAAAAGTATATTTTGTATTTCAATTATTTTAGTAGAAATAATCGAAAATAAAATATTTCAGATTAAATATTTATTCAAATTTCGACCAAAACTAAATTGGATTCATCTTTATGGAATATAGATATTTTATTATAAGAAAAGTGAATTTAGCTGAAATCGCTCTTTTTTATAGTATAAATAGCCAAAGGGGCTAATTAATTAAGGCTAAATATTTTAGTTAAGAACATTTATTACTAAAAGAATAATACTATCTGGAAAGAGATTAAGAATCAAGGTGTAAAGCTAGCCCTCCTTTCGAGATTTGGGTATATTTGTGCTTTTATTTTTATTTTGGAAATTTGATTTTGCTTTTACAATTTCCTTCTTTTACTTTGAATAGACTCTAATAGTAGCCTATTTTCCTATTCTAATAATAGAACTATAATTTTAGCTGATCAAATTAATTTAGATTAATAATCTGTGCGATTAGAAATCTACTCTAAAATTTCAAAAATATATGCTGAAAGCATATATTATATTATAGATTTAAAATTATTGTTCCTAGTATGGAAACAAATTTATATCATATGATTTAAAATTCCTGATAAAAGACCTGGAAACCACGCTTAGAAAATAATTTCCCAGCTATTATATTATGCATAACACCTGTAGAAAAATAGAGAACCCTATTGGATATGTTTTGACAGAATTTCTTCTCATAAAAGTTTTAAATAAACATAATTACATTATTTGTGTGAGCTAAATATGGCCTAACCCTATAAGTTGTCGAAAAAAAGTGATTTAAACACAAATTAGATTAAAACTAAGTAGAGTCGTATTTTTTGTTTCCCAAAGGCCAAAAAAATCTGTTGGAGGAGTGAATTGAAGCTAATTCAAGGATTTTGAGAGACTTTTGACACCAGATTTTTGACCTAATATTAAATAGATGTTCCAGCTTTAAAAAAAAATTTTTTTTCTTAAACAGTGAATTTATTGATAATTTACATACTATTATTAAAAAAAATAATAAAAAATATAAAATTTCAACCAATTCCCCTCTGGACCTCTAGGCCCTCCGTAATTTTCAGGCATTGGATCAAATCCCAGCTTTAAAGAAAAAAATTTTTTTTTCTAATTTGATATGATGTGTTGAAGATTTTTTGCATTAATAATAAATATCATAGACTAATAACTTATAAACCAATAAAAAGCAAAAAAAAATTTATAAAAAATATTTACATTAATTTCCTCAGTCACTCTAAAATCTCTAAACATACAGGATATTGACTAATTTTTTAAAAAAGGCAGATGTATCACACGAAACCCGTGTTATAACTGATCTAATTACAAGAATTCTGCGTATGAAATTTTCTCAAAGGCGCCGATACGAATCTAAGAAACATGTATTAGGGTGACTTCTCTCTCCAAAAAAAAACAAAAATAATTGTCTAACCATATTCAGTCAGTATCTATAAGAATTTATAAGAGAAAAATTTCTGTACGAGCGGATCAAAGCTGGTATGAACTTTCAATTTATTTTCTTATTTTTTTCTGCACTACAGAAAGCAGTCTAATAGTATGAGACCTTTTTCTTGAGATTTTTAAGTCTTTATTTCGAGAATTATTGTATTAATTGGTTAATTAAAGTTTTGGTGTTGGCTTGACGCTGTGCGGACCAGTATCAGCAGATTCACATTCAATCGAAGTATAAACGCTTCGATATTCCAGGGTCAGTATGAGATAGAGTAACACGATCCTAATCCATCAGCCTTCTTTATCTTGATGTTTCGGGTCATTTTTTAGTGTTAAATTATTCTCTCCCCCCCCCCCCCCCCCCCCCCCCCCC
>LSSN01000415.1:0-18770 GCA_001970855.1 Smittium culicis
TTAGTATTGAATTTAAGCTGAATAGATCTTATTTTTATTAAAATATAAAGGGTAAATCGGCATTCAAGGCAGATAATTTATAAAAACGCTAGATTCTTTTTTTTTTTTGGATGCAAGAAAAAAACTAACTCTGCGTATAGTACTCTTTACTAATTTAGTATTACTAGCTTTAATCAATATTCAAGTCTTTAACTTTCTATCTGAACTATTGTGTTTTCTCAGTTTCTTTTTTTTATAGCCTTTATTTTAATCTTTCCTGCTCTTAAGATTTCCCACAAAAAAATAAGCTTAAATCGGGAATCTGGCCCAATCAAATCACTGATTTGCTATAGAAAAAAAGGAATGCCTTTTTTTTTTAGTCAATAATATCGCTTCATAATTAATTTATAAATTTATTGGCTTATCTTGATTATAAAAGCAATCCACTAAATAACCATTGCAACAAAGTGCTCTCTTCGTTAAGAATCCCCCATATTACAATATTTTTAAATAATGCTTTGTATACTTCAACAAATATTTAATTAGTTATTTTTATTGCTATAAAATAATAAAAATCAAATTATACAGCATTCAATAACAAATCCACGATACCTGAGATACGTGTATAGAATTGTTTTACGCGAGACAGATATTTGTTCTATTTTTACAGAAAAAACTTATTGAAAGGAAATTTCGCCTGCCCTAAAAAATATTAATGGCCTAGAAATTTAAATTCAGGATTAAAATTTATAAATTTATAAATTTATTTAGATTAACTCTTTCATGGGCGATATACTATTTTTGACCTCGAAATATAGCCAGTTGTTTTATATTAAAACACTTTAATTCCGAGGCCATAAGAATTACTGGTATTTTATAGAATATCAACAAATAACAATTATAATTATAAATCATAAACGAAACAATAAATTGAGTTAATCAAAGAGTTTTGAATGGAATAGGGTTAATTGAATCTAAAGAAAAAATTTTTTAATTTAAATAAACGCCCTTGTGAAAATTTTTTAATGCTAAGATTTTTTTAGTATCTAAAGCTTTACTTAATTTTGTGTTATATTAATCAACTCGTATTCTTGATTAAATTTCTACAAAATTCAATTTTTTATTACATATACTAGCAACTATAATCAAATAAGGAAAGCAGGTAAAAAATGATAATTTATAATCTATAGAAAAACAATAAAAAAAAACATCTAAAACAAAATTTTAAAATCTAATTGAATAATAATTTGTGGACCTAAATAAATTAATTGCTCATAATCTTAGGCTAAATAAAAACTAAAACAGGAATAAGAACTTGATCAACATGTTATTTACATATTGTGTAAGCTCGAATGATAAAAATATTTCGCGGTTTTAACTCGATAAGGCATAATAACTTTCACATAAATTTAAATTATTAATTGATAGTTTTTGGTAAAATTAAATTAATTGAAATAATTCACAAATTTTTTTAAGCTTTTATAAATTATATTAAAAGCAATTAGTATTCGAATTAACCTTATAATCTAAACTAATTTTTATTTTGGTTTATAAATTTATTTTAAATAATGTTGTTAAATTTTATTCGAGCCTAAAACTAACTGGATATTCAAATACTCTAAAACTTGTAATGTATTAATATTTATTTCTCTATAACCCATTAATTTTATCTATAAACTCTTAAATATGCGATTATAATTCGTAATAATTTTATCGCTGTATTTTCTACAAACTGGGTTTAACCTTGGTTTTCATTCGCACAAGCTTAGCCCGTGAGCATGTATACCATAACTGGCCAACATCAAAAACGTGGATCGCTGACCTCATCAAGGCACCGATGAAGGCGTGGATGACCACCTGAGTGACCGGGAGCGCCCGGTGGATCAAAAAATTTTGCTCTCAAGATTCAAAAGGTCAGACTATCATCACGATAGTCGACCGGAAACGACGAAATAATCGGTCTGTCATCCACCGGTGGACGGTGGACCGAAAAATCGGCAAAAAAGGCAACTGGGTTGACCTTCAAGCAATGTATCCGGGCCTGAAGCTGCGCCTTCAGGACATTGGGAAAATGCGTATGGGCACATTCTGGACCACCCAGCGCCTGTCGAACATGAAAATCGTCGACCAAAAATTCAAAAGTTTTTGCCCCTGCTGCAACTTGTGTGTGCCTGAGACGGTCGAACACACATTTCTGAGCTGCATCCGGTGGCGAAATCACCGATCAACGACGATCGGTCGATTCATACCGACGCCGATCCGCTTTGACGAAAATAATTTAATTTCGAATTTCAACGAAGCCCGGATGTCGCTAGTTGGATAACTCCTTGGGGAGGGGGGGAGTCTAAACAATCTTTGAGCCAGCTTCGAGCTGGCACAGCCGATCAAAATTTTGAGCTGGAAAAAGCCAAATTTTTGAACGGCATCCGCGTGCCCAGAACACTTATACTGCAAAGTATAAGTGATTCACCAGCCCCCTTGAACCAATGCCCAGTGGATATGGAGCTGCTAGAGCAGCGGAGGGGGGTCGGTTGAAGAATCATTTTTTTAATATTTTTTTAACTTTCTAAATATTTTTTTAATTTTTTTTAGTATACTTTTAAATAATGTTTAATAAACTCTCTGTGAAGAAATAAAAATTGAATTATTTTCCCTTTTTAAAAACATCATCAGTGAATAGCAAGATAAAATTACATCCTTGTAACGCCTTTGTCAATAAATATACATCATAATCTATAATATATGTCTTAAAAGAATTTAAATATAATTCAATTATCCAAATATTTAGTTCTGACGACTAAAATAAGAATTCAAAATATAAGTAAATTTTTGATACTTTGTAAATAAAAAAAAAATTTTTTATTTCATTCTTTCGTATTTAATATCTATGATTATATTATAACCTCTATTGATTCGACATTATCTTTAACGTAGTAATTTAATTATTAATTATATTGTACTCATAAATTTTTTTTATCATATTCTATTTTTTATTATAATAGCAGGGTATTATTACTAAATAGTTAATTAACCAAATTTCAATTATACTAATTATTTGTATATATATCATAACCATAGACTATAAATTTAAAATAAAAAATTTCAGCATTAATAGATATATAATCTTATAAGTCAATTGTGTATCATAATGCGAAATAGCTGAAACTTTAATATTAATAATTTAAAAATTCTGTAATAAGTGGTCTAAAGCAGCACAAAATTTTCATAATTTATTTTCCGAGTTATTAGAAATTAATTTTAGCTATAAAGTCGAAAAAAAGGCAATTTGAGTAAGCTTTTCAAATATTTTTCTAATTTTAATGTTAATAAAACTTGATTTAGTATATTAATTGAGCTTATTAGTGAGGTGTTAGATATATAAATTTGTATTTAAATTTTTATAAAACACATAATATATTTTAATTTATATATGAAATATTAAATGTAATTGATTCTAGTTTATTCGCCATAATAATTAAAATATAATGAATTTACATCATAAAATGATAATTAAACTTACAGTTTTTCTATTTATTTTTAATATGATATCAGAGTTCTTAATTTTAACCTATGAAATTCTTGTAATATAAAAATTAAAGATACCTTTTTACGCATAAATTTTTTATATTTAGTCTTATTTTTAGGTTGTAAAGACCAGTCTATGAGTTTGGGATATTTTTATTTAGTAATTATAAGTAGAAATTGATGAAATATAGAATATTTTTTACCAATGAAAAACACTGAATAAAATCCATTATATAAAGATTAATAGTTTCAAAAGCCCTATTTTTACAAATTAAACAGTATATTTATAATATTTTACTTCTTTATATTGTCAGATAAATATTTAGTCAATATTTAAATTGCTTATCGTATTAATACCGTTTAACTAGGTCAAATAATAAAATAAAAAATAAAGAAACAAAAAATAATAAAAAATAATAATTAATAACAACAAAAAATATATATAAACCATGGCCAAACTTTCGTAGGAAAGGGAGGCACCTTTGAACCAAATCCAGAACTTATTGAGAATAATAAAAACCTTGAATTTCACTAATTAAATTTTTTTTTTAAAACTTACTTTTCAACTTGAACTTTATACTATACTTTGAATAAAATCGCTGAAAAAAACTTTGAACTTTTTATCTAAATAATTTTAATTTGTCTTACTCTACTAATTAGCCTCATTAGTAGGTATTATAAATAAATCCTTGAGTTAAAATTCCCAAAAGCTATAGCAAATCAATTCAAACCTATTACAAATTAAATTTGTACATTGTTAGATAATAAAAAATCTAACAATATAATGCTAAGAAATTTTAATCTTAGTGACGCTTATGTATTTTTTTTTTAACTATTTATTTTGTGAGTTTTCTCGGAATAATTCAACATTAAAAGATTTCGTTTGATTTATTTGTAATAATTTATATTTTTTTAGGTAAAATAGTTTTTTACAAAAAATTGAAATTTGATTTCAGTAATTAATAACAATAAAAAAGATGTGGTAGCTAGTACTTATAGTTTTGATTTTGGGGGGTTTTGACCTTGGTTGTTGATTTTGATCAACAAATTTAAAAAATTTCTAATGTATAAGGCCGATTTATCATCCATCACTTCTTTAGATAAAATTTTTGTATCTTAAAATTCGGAAATTAACTCTTCAGAGATTGACTATTCTAAAATTACCGTTATTATATAAAATATAAATGGTATGGGAATATTCCAAAAAATAATTCAAACTTGGATAGAAAGCTTAGATAAATTTTCAATAGGTGTTGAGAAAAAACTTGCAATATTATGACAATTTATATTTTTGCTAATTAATGAGAACTTGTGATGACTCCAATGAATTTTGGAAAGAAAATTTTTGTAACTTAATATTAAATATATTTAATAACGAGTTTATCTTTTGATCATCTCTACTACTAAAGAGATTTTATTAGAAATCAGGAATGAGTCATGAAAAAATTAGTCTTCTTACATATTTTCCGAATAAAAAGCTTTTTTTAAAGAGGGGCTGTTATAAAATGAAATTTTTTGGTAATATTTTACTTATGGCTGAAAAATTGTAAAACGTATTACATTTCAAATCAGCATTAACAGTATATTTTAAACTAGATTCAATTGAATAATTTTGTGAAGGCAGTAAACAGTAACAATATTTTTTTTTAAAATCTGTAATAGCTTATCATATTTTTAGTTTATATTCAAAAGTTATTAGGTTTTTTTTTTTATAAAATACGATTTAAAAAATAAGAATTTAAAATTAAAGTGTTTAAATATTATTGAGAAGCTTAAATATATCACAAATAGCTTTTAGGATACTTTTTTTGAAATAATTAATTAACTAACTTTTTAATTTGAAAAATATGATTTTTTTTAAATATTTTAAGAAACGATAATATTAATCATACTCTATAGAGTGAATTTTGATTCATGATAAACGACTACAGAAGAGATATAATTCACACAAAAAAAACAAAAATTATCTTTACATAAAATGATATAGATACCATAATCGTGCAATATATATTCAATTATATCATATTTATGGATTTTATCAATTTATTTTATTTAATTTTATTTAATTTTTTGTTATTTTCCGATTATTTTTATTCAATGAAATTATATTAATTAATGATTCTCATTTCTGATCCATAATATCTAATCATTGGCGAATATATATTTCGGCATTACTATGTTTATATTATCCTGAATAAGTAAAATAAAAATAATAAAAATAATAATTGCAATTCTATTTTTAGTATAATGAAAAGATATTTCACTTATAAAAATCTCTCAGTAATTCATATTCGTGTAAAAGAGAAGAAAATTCTTAAACTTTAAAATATATCTGAATTATCTTACATTTATCCATATCTCTATGCTCTTAAAGCTATTCTTTAAAAAAAAGATAATTTTTTAATAAGCACATTAATAATCAAAAAAATATTTAATTTATAAAATATGAGTTTCTTTTTGTGTAATATTATAATTATTATTCTATTATAGTAAATATTATTGTGTGCTTTATTTTATTAATAGTTCGGAAAAAATTGAATTTTATTAGACTTTATACATTTATGTCTATTTTTTTATACGGAAAATTGATCGACACAAAGCAAAATATAAAAAAAATTCTAATAATATTGAATTTTTTTCATTTGATTCACTTCAGAACCTTTAGATCTGCCGTATCTTCTAGGCATTGGATCAATGGGAAGTTTAATAAACGAATTAAATTTTCGAAATTAAGGACTATTATTTAAAATATCCCAATTAAATAAGTCTTAGATTTACGATAAAAAATAAAATCAGATTTATTTACCTGGGATACACGGTTTGGATAAGTATTTAAAATATATTTACTATCGTAAATTATAATGATTATAAATTTATATTTTTGAAAAAAATAAAAAAAACTTTTTTTAGAAAAATAAAATAATAAATAATTTTAACTTTGCTAATGAAAAATTTATAATTAGGAATGTGAAAAAAAAAAAATTTACAACAAGTTAATTAAAATTTATCTTTTTAAAAATTATATTTTATAAATAAAGCTATTTTTGTATTTTGACAACATTATTTATATTAAAACTTATTTTGAGTATTTTATACAGCCCATTTATTAAATAAATATTAATAAATCCTTCCAATTTATTTAAATACAGTAAAAACTTATTTTAAAAAGTATAAATGTCAAAGGAAAATCAGACGATAAAGAGAGCTCTGATTAATTCCCAGATGACATCGGTTGAAAAGTAAAAAATCAAAGGATTTTCAATTCAAAAATTTTTATCAAATATAATTTCAATGCAGATTTCTTGCAAAGAGAAATTTGGATGATTTGATCTCGAAAAGATGTGTATATTATTTTATTATAAAACTATAAAAACTAACTTGCTTATTGTATTGCAATATATCAACCTTTATAAAATTAGCAAAAGGTTTTTCAAATTCTTAAAATATCAAATTTTCTATTCTACATAAATGGTGACGCTTTTTCATAAAAAGAAAGAAAAAAAAGCATGATTTTTAAATAATAAAAAAACAATAAAATTTATAAAAATTATATTCGTTTCGCTATATCTTAATAATTGCATTCAAAAAAAAAGTCCCTAGGAAATAATAAATAAATAAAACTGAGTGGGAAGCTCGGATTTCTTCGATGTACGAAGTGAATATTATAATTTAATATTTATTTTTTACTTTATTTTATTTTATTACTAATGAAATGCTTAAATTAAAATTAACTATAAGTAAAGTTAAAAGCTAGTTAAATAAAATAAAATACAATGGGTGAAATACAGCTAACTATTGTTAAAGGTAAATTTTCGGCCTTGTCAAATAAAAAACATATTGATTTTTATTTTGTATAAGCTATCTCTTTTATTAGTGTGTTTGGAGTCTGACTACTTTTTCATTTAGGTCATTTTTCTACCTAAGGAAAATACATTCAGCAGCAAGAATGTTATTTGTTAGCACAGCTTCGGTTTTTGCCCTCAAAATATTCCAAATGGCTAAGCCATACAGAATCACAGCATTTGGAATCTTGCATTTGTATGACACTGAAAAAACAAAAATTATATTTAATATCGTACTACTGGTTAATTCAACTACAAGTACTGGTTTATCATAATTAAATTTGCAAACAAGCTTCCAGAAATTATAAATTCTTCTGCACCCAAAGTAAATATGAGGTGTGTTTTCTTTTCTTGAATTGTAAGCATTACATTCCTGCGGTTGGTTGAAAGTCGTATATTCCATAAACTTAATATATATTTTATTTAATTATCTTTATAGTTTTTTTTTATAAATAAATAAAGGTTCGATTTAAATAACTTCAAGGATACTACAGTATTAAAAGTAAAAATCCATTTATTTGGCTAGAAAAATACACGTAAATAAATGAAAGTGACCAAAAAAGTTGATTCAAAAAAGCTTGAAAAAAGGGTGAATCTAAAACGAAGAAGGGTTAGGATGCCCTTTCTTTTATAATGACATTACAGTCGCGGTCAGGATAAGCTGGAGGTCTGGTTGCGAAAGTGACGTCCTTAGGTAACAAAGGCTCATTGTGTCTGCCTGCGTCAAGTATGTTTGGCCCATACATCGAGTCGCTTGGTAGTTCCAAATCAAAATTATTCAGCATGTTCGCAATGATTTCTGCTATTTCCATCCATGCAAGACTTGAAAGTCGAAAAATAGTTAAATCATGAATTAAAAAAAATATAAAAGCGACGCTAATTATCGTTTATTGTATAAATAGTTTATAAGCAGTAAAAAAGTATGCTGTAGATAATATACAATAAAAGCATGTGCTTACTTTTTTCCTGGGCATATTCTTACGCCAGTAGAGAATGCTGTTATTTCCTTCTTGAGGCGCTCTCCCTCGGGACCCAAAAACCTGTCAGGGTTAAATGAATCAGGGTTTTCCCAAAGCTCAGGATCGTTATTAGAACCAGGAATAGACATTCCTATTAGAACATTTTTAGGAATTTCATATCCACAAATTTCAGTCCTATCAATAGGGATATCTCTCATTAATGCACTTCCAACAGATCCTCTTATTCTTAAAGTCTCGTATACAGTGGCAATAAAATATGGAAGTTTCTCGCGAGAGCTCTGAAGAGTTATTTTTGCGTTTTTATCAGGGAAGTTTGACCTGATCTCTTCACGAACTTTGTTGTATACTTCTGGATAAAGCAAGTAGAAGGTTAAAAGCCATGTCATCGTGATGCTTGTTGTATCGACCCCTGCGATTACCATTGTAACCATCTCGGTGACAATTTCGCTATCTGATAGAGGTTGGTTGTTGGAGGTGTTGATAGATGTCAAATACATTTGCAAAATATCGATTCTCTTTTCGTTGTAGCTTTTATTTTTTATAAGTCTTCTTCTTTGTTCAATTGATTCGAGGCAGAAATTCTCTAGCTTTTTTTCGTTTTTTCTAAGTCCAGGATAAATGTACTGGAGTAGTTTTAGAATAGGAAAAGACTTGAACTAAATAAGAAGAGTGTATACGAAAAAGTTATGGAAATAGTCATATACATGTAAAATGAAATGCATCTTTTAATAGAATAACGCTAACCAAAATAAAGTTTTTCATCGCAGTGTTAACCCAATCAGTAATAGGATGGCCATCATTCTGTACAGCGTCAAAGCTTTTTCCGAAAGCAAGCTCTCCGATCACATCTGCTGTAACATTTTGGAAGTACTTGAAGAAATTAAATTGGACTACGCCGTTTCCTTCCTGGATGATTTCCCTTAGCTTTTTTTCAAAACTGTCAACGCAAATTTCAGTTATCAAGGAGTCAACGCTGTCTAAACCTGTTTGACTGAATGCGGGACCAACCTGGCGTCTCTAATGAATGAGCGGACGAATTATAGATATTATTTTTATATATGATAAATAGTAACGGCGAAATAGAAAACTAAGTATAAATTTGAAAGATATTTACCCTCATTCTGTTGAAATTTTCGTCTCTGGTTGAAAATATGCTTTGCTCGAGATTGGCAAAGCCTTCGTAGACATATGATTTCTTGTATCGATAAGTCGCCAATACTTTTTTGAATTCCTTATTATTTGAGATTATTACACAGTTTGGACGAACTCTTGTAATTGGGCCGTACTTTTTGAGGAGAAATAGGTGGTGTCGGGTAATATCTCCGCGCAATACAAAGTACATGTATGGTATTTCGGTAAATCGAGAGAACCAGGGGCCAGGAATTTTTCTCAAAGGATTGGTGAAGAACTTTATTACAGCCTGGAGAAGAATAGAGTAATAAATTGTAAGAAGATTATTAGTTTGAGGCATGGTGTACAATTTAGTCAAAATAAATTGAATCAAAATAAATGAGTATTTATTTATGAGACTTGCCTTGACTATAATCCAACCTAAAAAGTAGCGTAATACTTTTCCTGGAGTCATACCATATTTTAATCTTGTTAAAATATCCATATTAAAATGAACATTCGCTTATATAGTATGTAATCGTGAATTTGACGAGAGTTTGAATTATATAAGAAGTGCGTTTTAATCGTGAATATAGTGTCTATTAGATACAGATAATTATTCATTAAAAAATAATATTATAAATCCTGTTGAGAGAGAGTAGTTTTTTTTTTTTTTTTTAAATTTTTTTGCAATGAGCGTGATTTTAGGGGTTTTCGAATTATTGGTGTTTCATGTGCTTTGTAGAAGAATGTATATATTTTTAGATTAGAAAATTATAAATAAAAAAAAGAGCTACTAAATAAGATAGACCTTAATAGCAGGATAGAAGAAACGAAGAAATTCAATATAATCACAATTAGAATAGGGAGGATGAGGGTATACAAATAAAAAAAATAGAGTTTATGATACTGCAGTTTATAGTATTTATTCTAACAAAATATTAGTGTTTAAACCAATTTTAATTTCTCTAGGAATTTATCTTAAAAAGAGGCAATTTTAAAATCTCTTACTATATAAGAAGTGAGTCTGACTGGCTAAAGGATCAGATAAATGCGCTTATTTATTCCTCAGGGTCATTCTGTGCATGATAATACTGAATAGTGGGCGAATTACAAATAGCCCTAAAGAAAGAATTAAATTGAACTTTTTAAAATTTAGTACTTTACTTTCATAAACAGTGTAAAATAACCATAGCACTTATTACGATACGTACTCGAGTGTATAATATTAGAATTTTATTTGGAAGGGATATAGATCTAGCGTAGTTCTAATACTGAATGTGTTTATACTACATTAAAATCAAAGCTTGGACTCTTTATAAAAAACTGAAACTTTGATTTGCTTCTGGACCAAGCTAATAGCAATGATAATATGTTATCATGGTCAAATTTAGGATTATACAATAAAGTAAATTCTATCCTACAGCAGACTCATTATAAATATGTTTACAAAAGCTACAAAGATAGCCGAATAGCTTATAACAATACAGAATTAAAGGCGAAAATAGAATGGATAGCTTTTAATTTCAATAAAATCAAAACTAAACTTGTTTTTGACTTGGGTTTGGCCAGTACACTAGCAAATGTTAAAAAATCAGCTTTCATGTTTGTAGACTAATGTTATTCAGTTTTTCAACTCCAAATTAATGAATATCATAATACCAGTAGCTGATATTCACATTCTATATGTTAGATAACTGAAAAAGTTGTATAGATAATATATTATGTCATTGATTTATAGTAAACTGGTTTATGAAGTGTATTTTACTTGATTCAAGTTGCAGATATAATTTGCAAAAAACCCAAAGCGTCATTATAATAATATAAGACTAAAGGGTAGTATTTCGGATAGTTATCCAATAAGCAGTCTGCAGTAATAGTGAGGAGCCCTCCTAAATACACGAGTTGGTTACACTATTAATTAATAATCTAAGATTGTTAGGGGCTAATATTCACAAATAAGTTATCATATTCTAGCCTTTGTTTCGTTTCATGTATTTACGAAGGAAATAGTTGATATACGAGAATCGTTTTAAGGTCTCTGAGATTTGAATTAAGAGAATATGCAAGATGTAAATTTTAGATTCTGAATATTTAAACAAACTTATGAACCCAATAAGGTACTTTAATTGTTTTTATTTAGAGGATATAGAATTTAAAACTGATCCGTTATTTATCAAGTATTAGTCCAAAATAAAAGATATCAGTATTTTCAGTAGTATTTATCTAATTTCTGGATAGATTTGCTTAAAGCTGTTTCGTGCATAGAACGGCTACACAAATAGCCTTTTTTATCAGTTTAAAGGATAACCAATAAATAAATCAGCCCAACTATTTTGAGAAAGCCATAAAAGCCTAAAAAAATCCAAGCATATATTATGAATAATTTAGCCCAATGCGCATCAGTTGGAAATAATGATGATTGAAGCTGGATATACTTCCAGAGATATTTCTCGCTTATAGTACGCAAAGAAATCAAAAAAAAAGAATTGTTGAGAATCCAGCAGGTTCTGGAAATGTAAAAGCACACTTAACATAATTAATTGTATCATTGGAACTGTGGCATATAAATACGGTCGAAATTAACTAAACGCAGACATAATGGTAAAATCTAAACTTCTCTTATTAAAGGAAAAAATCGATATTTTTAGTACCAAAATAGTAAAAAGATGCTATGTTGATTTGATTTTTATCTTTTCCCAGTGTTAATAACTAGTGGCTTGTTAGTAAACCCCAGAAATTATCTGAAACCGCAACAATTATTATAGCAAATTCTGATTATTGTGATACCAAAAGCTGAAAAGAAATACATCCCAAAAGCTAACAGCGTAGAAAAGCCTTCAATTGCTGCACTTTTGATTCATTAGACGAATTTTCCGCTTCATACATAAAATCAGACTACTTTTATTTGTTTACTTTTACCACTATGAATAAATTCCTCTATTTATATTTATACCATGTTTACGTATCTAATTTTCCAGTTCTATTACTGAACTCACCCTTTGCTTATTCATCATCATATTGATGCCTAGTTTATAAAGTTAGCTATACTCAATTCTTTGACTATTATATATTCCGATAATACACGTCTTCTAGCTATGGATAAAATAGCATCTCTTTCAAAATGGATTCTTCAAAATATCCGACCTCACTGGTTTACCTCAAAAAGCCTATATAAAATATTCGTCGCTTACGGCACATTAAAGGTAAAGTATATTCATCTCCAATTTCTCAAAAACTTATCGATACAAACCATAATATGAAAAAAATATTTTGTTTTTTTCAATTTTAGATCATTTACGCAGTATTTTTCGATCCTTTAAGAAAAGTTCCAGGACCACTGTCTTCGCGATTCACGTCATTTTTCACAAGAATTCATTTAATTAAAGGCGAATCTACGTACTATTTTATCAAACTCAATAAGATTCATGGTCCTCTAGTCCGTATTGCTCCTGGTATTTTAATTGTCTCTTCCACAAAAGAATCTAAAAAAATATTAGCATCTTATAAATACAATAAAACTTCAATTTATGATGGATTCGCCAATGTCCAGCAAAACATATTTTCAACCAGAGACGAAAATTTCAGCAGAATGAGGGTAAATATCTTTCATTTATATACTCAGTTTTCTATTTCGCCGTTACCCCTTTATCAAATATGAAATTAATATCTATAATTCGTCCGCTCATTCATTAGAGACGCCAGGTTGGTCCCGCATTCAGTCAGACAGGTTTAGACACTGTTGATTCCTTGATTACTGAAATTTGCGTTGACAGTTTTGAAAAAAAGCTAAGGGAAATCATCCAGGAAGGAAACGGCGTAGCCCAATTTAATTTCTTCAAGTACTTCCAAAATGTTACAGCAGATGTGATCGGAGAGCTTGCTTTCGGAAAAAGCTTTGACGCTGTACAGAATGATGGCCATCCTATTACTGGCTGGGCTAATGCTTCAATGCGAAACTCTGTTATAGTAATGCTTTTTTCATCTGCTCTTTATTTTTTCATTTACAATTTACTTTTAGCCCATTATACATAAATATTTATTTTTTAAATTAGGTCAAATTTGTGCCATTTTTATCTTATCTACAAGATTACATACCCGGATTTAAATCTAATGAAAAAAAACTAGAGAATTTCTGCCTCAAATCAATTGAACAAAGAAGAAGACTTATAAAAAATAAAAGCTACAACGAAAAGAGAATCGATATTTTGCAAACGTATTTGACCTCTATCAACACCTCCAACAACCAACCTCTATCAGATAACGAAATTGTCGCCGAAATGGTTGCAATGGTAATCGCAGGAGTCGATACAACAAGCATCACGTTGACGTGGATTTTAATCTTCTACTTGCTTTATCCAGAAGTATACAACAAAGTTCGTGAAGAGATCAGGTCAAACTTCCCTGATAAAAACGCAAAAATAACTCTTCAGAGCTCTCGCGAGAAACTTCCATATTTTATTGCCACTGTATACGAGACTTTAAGAATAAGAGGATCAGCTGGAGGTCTTCTTTTTAGAGAAACATCCAAGGATGGACTGGAGATCTGTGGGTATAATATCCCTAGTGATAATGAAGTTGGTATATTTATATCCGGTTGCCATAATGACCCTGAGCTTTGGGAAAACCCTGATTCATTTAACCCTGACAGATTTTTGGGTCCTGAGGGAGAGCTACTCAAGAAGGAAATAACAGCATTCTCTACTGGTGTAAGAATATGCCCAGGAAAAAAGTAAGTACAAGATTTTTTTGTATATTGTCTACAGCATAGTTTTTTATTGTTTATAAACTATCTATACAATAAACGATAACTAGCATCGCTTTTATATTTTTTTTAATCCGTGATTTAACTAATATTCCACTTTCAAGTCTTGCATGGATGCAAATGTCAGAAATCATTTCAAACATGCTGAATAATTTTGATTTGGAACTACCAAGCGACTCGTTGTATGGACCTAATATTCTTGACGCAAGCAGACACAATGAGCCTTTGATACCTAAGGACATTGCTTTCGCAACCAGATCTCCAGCTTACCCTGACCGCGACTGTAACGTCATTATAAGAGAACGAACATATTAAAGTCCAGATTTCTTTTACTTATAAATATTTTATGCAGTTTAAAAGCATACATAATATCTATATTAATATTTACTATTCCACTGATTTTTTCTAACTATCACTAGTTTAATTATTTTGATTTTTTATATCACTCCTTGATTAGGAACTTTAATTTTATTATTTTTCAAAGTGCTCTTTTTTTCTCTTGCTGTTTATTAATAAATTCAGTTAATTCGTACCTATTTTATTCTTCAACATTAAAAATCTTAATGTATCTATATATGAATTATCTAATCAATTGATGATTACTTTTTTTACAATTATATTTTTATTATATCCATGATATGCTATACTAATATTATTTATATTATTATTTATATTTTTATTATTGTTGCAGTTTTATCTAAATATCAGCTTAATAAAATCCTAATAATTTCTGTTAGTATTTGTCATATGAATGATATTGTTATTTATCTTTATAGTATTTATTTGATGCTTTAAAATTACATTATTTAAACTTGATATTTTAGTTTTTTAAATTTATTAGCTTGATAATTTATATTGCTGGTAATTTATAGTACATTAGGATTCAATTCACATAAATGAACTGAATTCCGGAAACATATCGCTGCCTGTTGCGTGAAAAAGCGAGTTATTATAGTTATTTTTTTGTTCAAAAATTTTTTTAATTTAAGAATGAATGACAATGTTTATTTATTCACGTACAAATTTTTTTCTGCAGATATAGTTTATTGAAAGTAGGATAGCTTTAGCCAAAATAGTTAGTATAATCATAGTTTTTGTTGGATACATAATACTTTAATCGATAAAATGGGACTATAAAACTCAAATTGAGTTTAGTTTGAATGAAAAATAATCTAAATTAACTAAATATACTGTGTTTTAATATGCATAGACTGTGTACCAAATCAATAACTATTCTATAGCTGTATACTTTTAGGTATACTTATATTTTAAAAAAGGGCTTACAGTAATTCAAGCGATAAACATCAAAGCCACATTTATCAGCACATTATAAATAAAAATTATTTTTTGTAGAATTTATAAAGCTTAATATTTTATTATAATTCGAGATAATTTTAGCTTTGACTATTGATTTTTGCATTTTTATAAAATTAACTGATAAATATTAACTTTTATGCAGAATGATTAAGCAACAGTGAATATTTCCCTTTTATTTTAAATTTTATGTATATTCGCTAGTTTAGTTTTATTCCAATAAGCGCAAATAAATTAATAATTTATTATAGTTGTAAATTTCACTCTTTTAATTATGATCTGGCGTAAATTGTTAACAGCCAATAGCATTCAAATACAGTAATTTAATTTAACCATAATTTGTTACTTAGCAAAAGGACCAGATCTCGGATTATGTATGCAAATTATCCAATTAAAAGTCAATAAGTCATTAAGAAATATTCATGTGTAGAAGATTTTCAATTTTAATTAATGCTAAAAAAAAATTTAGTCTATATTGAAAGTATCCATTCCTTTTTAGATATAAATACTTTATAATTTCTAATAACACTATACTTTAATTACAATCTAATCTAGCTTTTGGCATAAGTTAAACAATCGTATAAAATGCCTTCAACTAAAAATTCTAATTCCTCAATGGACTCGAATGGCGAGGTTTTCAGAAGAAAGCCAGTCGAATTTCAAAATGAATTGAAAACCAAAGAAGGTATATTTTTTCATTTTTTTAAGATTCTCATTTAAATAAAATAATTATAATAGTTGAAAGAATTTTATTTTTATTTTTTGCATAGACTACATAAAAATGATTGCTGAAATGAAGGCTACTAATGCAAGAGACATTGACGTCGTCAGTGTAAGAATAATTTAGATCTAAGCTGCTTGAGAGTTCTTGTCTGTTTATTGAATTTAATATATTATTCGCGATCTCTAATTTCTAATAAATATATATATATGTGAAATATTTTAGAAGCTGCTAAGAACCGTTTCTGGCGCGTTTTTGATAATGTAAGCCAATTTTCATATCACATTTCTGTTATTTTCTAAATCGTCATAAATTAATATTATTTAATTTTCAAAACTAATTAGTTGATATGATATTATTAAAATAGATTCATACTATTCACGTACGAAACTTTTAATTCGATTGGGAAAAATAGATATCCTAAGGTACCGGTTCTTAATCTACAAATAAAAAACGAAAACTGCATTTATTTCTGCGAGCTTATAGTAGTTAGTTTACAAGCTTCTCTATCTATAATCGGAAAAATCGAGATGCCTATGCTATTAAAATTAGTCGCTGTAGGTTTGATTGGATGTGATTTATACCTTATTTACCTCAGCTACTTTGTAGGCTTCTTTGAAATGCTTTTCTGGTCCCTCCCAACCGCTGTTTTAATCATATCTTTCTTATTCCAGCTTACTGCAAACAAAAGCACCAAATCCATTGAAAAATATGAAAAAAATATTATGAAAAAATTCAAGGATTAAGCATACCTTTATTAATTTTCTTAAAAATTATAGTAATTAAGTTTTATTTTTTGATTTAATCCCCAACCCCGTTTCCAAGTCTTAATTTATTCGCCGTATAATAAATAGTTTCTTTAATATTTATTTTTTGTTAAACAATTTCTACAATTAAAATTCTGCAATGTTATCAAAAAATAAACATAAAATATATCAAACTTATACTACCACCGATTTGTACATACAGTTGAATTCGGTATTATATTTTATTAATCTTAATATGAGTTTTCAAAAAGCGTAAATATTCTTTTTAAATATATATTTTATATAATCGTTACTATAATTGTAATCTTAGCTTTTTTTGAAATCTCTAAATTTTATTTCAGAATTAATATTTTCGAAGTCATTAGCCCAAATCATTATTAAGAAATGGTATTATTTTAACTTTTGCAAGATCAATATATGATTTTTTTCGATTTATCACCGATAGCCCTAAATTTATGGTTAAGCAGATTGAGTTTAAAAGTTGTTTCATTTTTATTATTGCTGGAATACCCTTGATAAATAAAAATGGCTTTTTTGTGAGGCTATCTAATATTATTAACTAGTAAAGATTACAAATTATTTTGATGTTTTTTATACTTGCATTAAAATTAAATTATATTATCATCAAATATTTGATAATAAATACACAATCATAAATTATTAAATATTTTTATATACAAGATCGATATTAGTTTCAAATCTAAATTATCATTTTTAATCTAATACTATGTTTTATAGATCAAGATGATCTCGTAATAGGTTAATGACTGTAGCAGTAAAACTAATATAAATAGCATAATAAAAAATCTAAATTTATTAAAACAAAGAATTTTTAATCTATATATTAAAACAAAAAAAAGTTTTTTATGTTAGCTTAATAAATAAAATCAGTAAAATGCTGAATTAAAAATCAAAATTACAATCTATTATTTTATAGTATAAAATCACTGAATAAAACTTGATTTTCAACTGGTAGATCGGCAGGCGAATACATGCATTAGTCTATTATTTTTTTTATAACCTAGTACAAACATTTATATTTTTTAGATAAATTCACTACAAATTTTCTAGTATTATTGTTGCAAATTATATTCCGTGATAAAAAAAATTAGAAAAAAACTTAACGAAATGATTAAGGATATTAAAATACACATTACATTTAAAGTTCTTAATAATTCATAAAAGTATAAAAATAATTGGTTTATTTGTTTATTATCAATGCAATTAAAATTATATATAACGGCTCTGCTGTATAGAAATATTATTCGGCAAATTGGTAAACTTATATTCCAAATTTATGATAATTTTAATACTTGAGCTTAAGATTATTAAAATAATTTGAATGTATGTGTATTATTAACTTGATTGAAATACCAATATATAATCCAGTTAGACAAATAGAATATTGTATATCTCACTATATAATATCAAATATGATACTATAAAAAAATGCGATTATACTATTCGAATAAAAAAAATTATAATTTAACTGAGATGGGAATAGTAAGAAATTAATTTTATAAAAATGTAAAAAAACCACGAAAACTTATACCTTAACTACTAAAAAAGCCAAGAAAAAAATTATAATAGCAGTTATATTTTTATTTTCATTGTAAAAAGAAATCTTTTTTTTTTTGTCTCAGAGAGTTTATTAAATAAAATTTAAAAATACACAAAAAACTAATAAAAAATATTTAAAAAGTTATAAAAATATTAAAAATTTTTTTTTTTCAACCGACCCCCCTCCGCCGCTCTAGCAGCTCCATA
>LSSN01000415.1:19603-30908 GCA_001970855.1 Smittium culicis
TGAATTTTTGGTCGACGATTTTCATGTTCGACAGGCGCTGGGCAGTCCGGAATGTGCCCATACGCATTTTTCCAATGTCCTGAAGGCCCAGTTTCATGTCCGGATACATAGCTTGAAGGTCAAACCTGTTGCCTTTTTTGCCAATTTTCCTGTCCACCGTCCACCGGTGGATGACAGACCGGTTATTTCGTCGTTTCCGGTCGACTATCGTGATTATAGTCTGACCTTTTGAATCTTGAGAGCAAAATTTTTTGATCCACCAGGCGCTCCCGGTCACCCAGGTGGCCATCCGTGCCTTCATCGGAGCCTTGATGAGATCGGTTATCCATGTTTTTGAGGTAGGCCACTTATGATATGCACGCTCACGGGCTGTGCTGGTGCGCATGTACACTGAGCTTATACCCAGTTCGTCCCTGATGCGCTCCATGACTGCTGATTTAGTGACATTGGTAATCATTCGTATTGCCTTTCTAATTTCTGACTGTATGGGTTTGCACCTGGCTTCGCTCATGGAAAATGTCTCACCACCGTAACATCCAATCGGCATCAGGACCGAATTGATGAACTTGATTTTTAGTACTCTCATCACATCAGACCGTCTCAGGAAGCTGTAGGCACCATAGTTGAGTAAAGTAGTGTTTTTTTTTTATTTTTAGTTTATTTGTATAGGCTTTTTTTTTGTGTCGAAAATTAGCCGAAACTATCAAATTCGTTAAATTCGGCGATTTGCGTACCTTTTTTTTTCTTTTTTTTTTTCGATTTGGCTAATTAAAACCGTGCACCAAACTTGCGCACTTACAATTTAATTGAAATAGGTAAACTTTGTCTTCAGAGACCAAACTTGTACCAAAATGTAGCTCTTGGCAAGGTCAACAAAGTTGTATTAATAAGTTAAAGTCGATGGACTACGCGTTTGATAGTTATAGTCAATTTTGTTTAGTAAGGGCGTAAAAAAAAGTGAGTAGATATGAAATAAAATTTTATACATTCTCTAATCTTATTGGCTCGCCCAAGAAAAACTTTTCTAAGAGAGAGAGACTATGATTACTTTAACCCTTTCACGGGCGGTAGACTGTTTTTGAGCTACTAAATATAGCCAATAGCTTTCATATAATATACTTTAGTTCTGAAATTTGTTAATATACTGGTTAATTGTGATTTAGCAGCAAATAATAAATATAATTATAGATTACAAACGAATCAATAAATTGATTTTTTCAAAGAGTGCTGGACGGGAAAGGGTTAAATATTCATAAAAAAATTTCAAGCGTTTTTATTGGCTAATTCCAGAAAAAAGGCTTAGGAAAGAGAGCTTAACCCTTTCTGGGGCGGTTGACTTTTTTTGAAATACCAAAATTATCCAATTATTCGACGACTTGATAAATTAAATTAAGGTAATAATAAATTATTGGCTGATGAATTATATAAATCCAATAACAAATAAATATAACATATATCATATGGGCAATTCTTTATGAAGTGGTCATTTTATAGTGTAAAGAGTTTCAGTGTATAAAATCGCATAAAAAATAAACGTCCAATGAGTAAAATAGTTTACTTTTTTAGCAAATAAAAATTTTAAATTGTAACGAACAAATGGAAAAATCAAAATGCCTTTTTTGCTCCGCCAATAATACTTACAAAAAGTGCTTTTACAGGCCAATAACATTAAACTGAAACAAAGTGCTCTCATCGTTCAGAATCTCCCATATTATGATTTTTAAAATAGTTATAGAGTGTTGGCCATAGAAAGGGTTAACTAAACAAACAAAAATCATTTTAAATTAACTAAGCAAATAAATTGATAGAATTTCTTAGTCATTTATTTTATTAAAATAAAATAACATTCTCTAAATTCAAATCGATATTAATATTTATCCATAAATGAAATACATAAGTATAAGAGTTCCCAATTATGAGGTCACTTTTTATAGTTATAAGATTCTATATTTGATACTTTTGTTGTTTTCATTTTAGTAGCCAATTTATTATAAAAATTGATAATATTTAAATATTGCAATACTGGGAGAATTTAGGTTTATACTATAAAGCTGGTTAGTAAACGCGCTTTTTAATTACAATGTTGCAATCTGCATCAGGGTTAGCTGGAGGTCTTGTAGCAAAAGTAATATCTTTTGGTAGCAAAGGCTGGTTGTTTCTTTTTGGATCAAGAATGTTAGGGCCGAATTTTGAGTCAGCAGGGAGCTCAAGGTCAAAGTCTTTGAGCATGTTTGGAATAATTTGTAATATTTCCATCCACGCAAGGCTAGTTTATATATAAATATTTTAATTTATTAGAATTATCTCATAATTATAAATTATACTTCTTTTGGATGGATTTTGGTGATCTATTGTAAAAGCAAATTTTGTTAAATAGAAAAAACTTACTTCCTTCCAGGACATATTCTAACTCCTGTAGAAAATGCGACAATTTCTTTTTTAAGATTATCTCCTTCAGGGCCAAGGAACCGATCAGGATTGAAAGTTCTTGGGTCATGCCACACTTCAGTGTCATTGTGAGTACCAGGTATAAACATTCCAAATTCATTGCCTTGTGGTATATTATAACCCAAAATTTCAACGCCATCTTTAGGAGCCTCTCTGAAGAGAATTCCTCCTACCGAGCCAACAACCCTTAAAGTTTCATAAACTGTTGCAATAAAGTAGGGAAGTTTTTCTTTTGCATCATGCTGAGTGATTTTGCGATCCTTATCAGGAAAGTTTGTTCTGATTTCATCTAAAACTCTTTTATAAATATGAGGGTAAAGCATATAGTAAACTGTTAGCCAAGTCATTGTGATACTAGTAGTATCAACTCCAGCAATAACCATAGTAACCATCTCAGCTATAAGCTCGTCCTCTGATAGCGGTTTATTATTGGACGTATTGATTGCAGTCAAATACATTTGCAGAATGTCAATTCTTTTTTCATCGTACTTATTGTTTTTGATAAGATCTTTGCGCTGTTTAATTGCTTCGAGACAATAGTTTCTAAGTTTCCTTTCCTTTGTTGTCAATGCAGGAATCATTTGTTGAATTAATTTTAGCAACGGAAAAGATCTGAACTATAATAGTATTTAAAATAATATGTAGTTTAAAATAGTTATTGGAGAGTTATTAGTGCTCTAATAGATTTGAGTTGTAGAGCATAAAAAAACATGCGAGTTAAAAAAACATAAGAAAAAAATCTTACAATCACAGAATTTCTCATTGATGAATTAACCCAATCAGTAATATCATGGCCGTCATTTTTAACTGCATCAAAACTTTTTCCAAACGCTAGTTCCCCAATAACATCAGCTGCAATATTTTGATAGTGTTTAAAATAATTAAACTCAGTAGCGCCGCCTCCTAAATCTATATCCCGAATAAACTTGTTTTCTACGTTGGTGACACATAATTCAAAAACCTTTGAATCGACAGTATTCAGGCCTGTTGTGCTGAAAGCGGGCCCAACTTGCCTTCTCTAAAATAAATAAAAATTTCAAGATATTAATTTGTATATGTGTAATTTTATTTTTCCCCAAAACAACGACTTACTCTCATCCTGTTAAAATCTTCGTCTCTAGTAGAGAAAATACTCTCGTGGACATTTGCGAAGCCTTCATATTCTTCACCCTTTCGGTATTTGTAAGAGGCCAAAATTTTCTTAAACTCTTTAGTGTTTGATACAGAAACTTTATCTGGAGTGATTCTGACTATTGGCCCATATTTGTCGTGTAATGACTGTAAGTATCTGGTAGTTTCGCCTTTCAAAACTGCGCGGTTGGCAGGGTTTGCTGAAAAGCGGGCATACCAAGGCCCGGGTATTTTTCGTAATGGGTCGATGAAAACAAGATAGATTGTCTAAGTACATGAATAAATATCGCTTTATTAAATACACAATTATGTTTAATCTAAACCCCCAACGATCAAGCACTTACTTTGAATACGCCATAAGCGATAAAAACTGAATAAAGAGTTTTTTTGTTGTAAAAATTCTTTAAAATGTAAGAATATGACAGGTCTGCAAGTTTGATTAGACTTTCCATATCGAGAGTTAAATGTTTTTGAGAATTGTAGATTAGTGGTTTTTTTTTTGTGATAGTAATATAATGGTTTAAATAGTTCAAGCTCAAGTTTTAATTTGGTTTTCTGTTTTAAAGGTTGTAGCGTTGCTTATATACATTTTTTTATTAAAATTTTTTAATAAAAGGGCTTGTTTTTCTAGAATAGATTCTATAAATATTCACGTTCATTTAATGTGTGCTAAACTGTATATTGAAAAATAAAGCGTTTATACTTTTTATAATTTAATAGTAATGAAATGAGCCTTTTAAGGATATGATTTTTCTAGGCAAAAAAATGATAAATACTTCAAAATAGCGCACGTTTTTTCATAAATTTCATCTACCAAATCAAAGTAGATTTACTTCTAAAATAAAAAGAGCGCCCAATAAGGATGATAAACCAATAGATAAATGCTATTGATTTCCTCCGATATTATTTTTCGTTTTTATTAGAGTTTTTTCCCATAAAAGCGCAAATAAAAATAGTTTTCCTAAAACTGCTAGAAAAAGAAAAAGTTCCCCCCATAAAAATAAAATAGCCAATACCATATGCATTTTTATAGCTCTCAGTTTTAGTTATGCTTAAAAATTTCAAAAAGCTGGGTTGAAAGATCATGTTGGTACTTTCTATTTCCTAGCTTAGTATGTAAGCAAACGATTTATAGATTTATGTTATTCAACTCGAAATTTTTTCTTTTATAAAACTTTAGCGCTATTAACCCTTTCACGGAAGACTATTATGATCTACCAAACATATCATCTGTGCTAAAAAAAAAAAGAACTTATTCCGAGGTCATAAAAAGTATTGGTATATTGAAAATTAACAGCATATAATAAATTTACATTGAAATCGTAAACGAATCAATAAAGCCAGCTTTTTTAGGGCGTTGGATGGACAAGGTTTAAATCTTTCAGGGGCGGTTGGCCAATATTGAACTACCGAAACTACCCAACCAAATGACATACTGATAAAACAATAGAAAAGTGCAATATTATTTTGATACTTAATTCAATATATCCAATAACAAATAGCTATTATTTGGAATATCCAAATATAATTTCCAATTTATTTTAAGAGTATTTGCCCCAGAAAGGGTTAAATAGATTCAAAGTCACGTTCGCATGTTTTATTTGTATAAATTGCTGAAAAGGCTATATTACCACATGCTAGAAAAAAGCAGATATTCTATTCTATTATATTATATTCAAAATAATAAATACTATTTTAATCTCTAATTAATCGCTTAAATTTTTAATTCTTTATAAATATATATACTTGAAAAAATTTTGATCTGAAAATGTTTATTTTGGTACCTATTTTAATTATTTGTATCAATTAGATTTTTATTTGAAATTACCATTCAAATGCTGAAAAATCCATCTATAAGTTTTCTAAATCAAAAAAAGATACACTAGTTTGGAAAAAAATAGGCATTTGCGCAAACACTAAATACTGCATGCATCAGGTTTATTTTTAAAAAGTGAATATGTATTATTTAAAATCTAAACAACCACCACTAAAGATACTAAAAGGGCGGCTAAGTATCATAGAATAAAAAACTATATTTCCCATATGTATTTTAGCAATGTATGCTCCAGATTTTTTTTTTAATTATTGTGGAATTATGTGGGGGAAAATTTAAATTATAAGACTTTTACTATTAAATCAAAAAAAGTCTTTCATATATATTTTTTGAAATTCATTTTCCATAAAAATAATCGTATCTTTAAACCATTTTAATAAAATCATAATATATATCAAAAATAAAAAAATATTATGATACAATGGCTTATATCAATAAGCCTATGTTTAGCATTCTTATATTTTAAGACTAATTTTTATTATCCCTATTCCGTCCAACGATCTTTAACCCTTTCCCGTCCAACACTCTTTAAAAAAATGAATTTATTGATTTGTTTATGATTATTAAGTATTTTTTTTATTTGCTGTTAAATCACAGTAAACCAGTATATGAATGAATCTTGAAATTAAAGTATTTTAATTGAGCGCTTTTTGCTATATTTTGTAGGTCAAAAACAGTCTACCGCCCGTGAAAGGGTTAATAAACTCTCTGAAACAAACCACCCCCCATATCTCAGTAGAAACTGTTTCTTTTTTATCCAATGATTTATAACAAAATATCTTTTTTTTCAAATGTAGTTGATTAGCTTTATACTGAAATCCTTTTTGGTACTTAAAGTGTAGGAAAATTTTTTGTATGTCCTAGGTATCAGATATAATATTAATATTTTAGCACAATTCCATCATTTAAATTGATATTGAGCATTATTTATGAAAACACATTTTTTAATTAGTTATAATAATTCGCATATAGTTATAAATTGATTTTTACATTATTTTTTTATTGTCATTTATTGTCATTTATTAATTTTTTAATTCGAAATAAATTTGTTTATTTATCTGATGCTTAACATTTATATTAATCAAGCTAAATTACTTTAATAAAACTTCACACCCCAGTTTAGTTTGATTTATATTTTTGTACCTTACAATTTTTAGAGTGTTTTTTATGAATCCAATAGTTATAAATTATATTTTCTGAATAATTGATAGATTTATATGCTAGATTATATGTCATTTTTGATGTTTTTTATGGAAATTTTGCAATTTTAAACAGATCTTATCAAGTAATATAGACAGCTATTACTTTGTAAAAGGTCAAAATGTGGTGATTAGGAGCTCAATTTTTAATATTAAAAATATGTAATTAGTCTTTAAAAAGGAAATTTTATATGATAAAAAGAGAAATTTTTAGTTTTTCTATATTTTTTTAAATATTAAATCAAATCGATTGTTATTCTCAATATATAGAGCTTAGTAGAGTCTACAATTAGTGGGTTTTGATGAAATACTCGATTACCGAGTCAAAGATTCATCTTTAAAATGTAATTTCAATTTATATAATGAGTAAATAAAATTTTTTAAACCTGTGTATGTTTAATATTATACGAATAAAATTTTTTATGCAGAAAATTATATATTTAAGTAACATTTCTGGAGAATTTATGATTTTTGAAATATTAATCAGATGAAATTAAACAGTTGATAAACTAGTGTAGTGTAATTAGTGATTTATTTTTAATTCTTTATTTAAGGTTTTGGAATAGAAAATTGCAGATTATATAAATATCTTATTCTCAATTTAATTGTTTTTTGTTTTTTTGGTATAAGCTTGTAAGTGTTAAAATACTGTATTTGATGTTGAAGTTTTGTAATTAGAAATTTAAAAATTTCATAAACTAACTTATCCGTTATAACGCGATTAATTTTGCTTCTAACCTTGAATATTTTGCTAATAATATTAATTAATACGAATTTTCCCGATATTTTCGTCTCTTATCAAGTTATATAACTATTATTTTTATCCATACCAACCCAGCTTTACTTTAAGAATATAATTATAATACATAGGCGCCTTTGTTAAATATTATAGATGTTATCATTTTGATAGCGCTTTTTTATTAGATTTTTGATGAGTGCCCCCCCCCCATCCTCTGATTTATCACATTATGAAGCAAACAAAAAATAAATTGACTGGCTCTCCAGTAGTAGTAAAAAAATAATTAAAATAAGAAATAAATAAAATCCACATAAAAAATCATAACATTTAAAATAATCATAAAAATTTTAGTAATTTTTCTATATTTTATTTATTACATTACTGATTAATCAGTCTTACCATTAGCATATATGAGATTATACAATAAAATTTAAATCAATGAAGGGTAAAATATGAAAAATTTGATCAAAAAACTTCTTCAGGTCCAAAAACCTCCTATTGTAGTGTATCCTCATTAATAACAAAACATATAAGATAAAATCGAAATTAAAATATATAAACTAATTTTAGGATTAATTTGATGCATTATTCAATGAAAATTGTTACCTCAAATTTTAAATTTTTTATTCAAGTAAAAATCATAAAGCTATCTACGACTAGAACGCTTTTATAAGGCTAAATTTTTTTATTATTAATCTTAAGTTGCAATAATTCTTTTCAATTAAAATTAAGCTATGAAATATTATGAAAATTGCTCACAAATTTAAAATTATGTTATATATCTAATTTTCTGAGCTATTTCGAGCAAAATTTTCATTTATTAATATTAAACCCTAACAATACATTTTTTTATTATTCCGTGAATATATAAATTTTTTGGTGTCATTATAAATTATTTTCGGTCTAGCCTATATCTATATTATTATACACTGTTTGAATCTAGGGTTTGTAAATTTTTAGGGTTCGTAATATCTTCATAATATCCTTACTTTAATTTTACAAAATTTTCGCAGCTTTAGCGTTAATTATACTAATATACTAAATTAGAAACAATAAATAAGATAGGTTCAATATAATTCACAACTCGCTTATAAAATAATATCACCAAAGTTAATAAAAATGATTTTTTGTTTTTTTGTAAAGTTGATTTATTTTTATATAAAAAACGAGCGTTTAAAAATGAAACAATATAAAAATTTTTACTACGCATGAATTTTACGATTGCTAAAAATATTTTCTTGCTGCTTTGGGTAGTTTTTCCGAAGAGCTATAATAAATTATGATTAATTTATAAATAAAATTGTATGTGATCAATCTATATTAATACCAAATGCTACCGAAAAGAGAGAACAATATCCCTAGAATCTTGGACTAGAATGCTATTATAATAAAATTTCCCATAAAGAGAAAAAAAAATTAAGGAATTAAAACTAATAGGCTAACAATTCATATTAAGTATATATTTCTGGTTATATATATGTGTAAGGGTAGAACCGCCCAAATAACTATCTTTGGATTTTGATTCTATACTTTTTATTTTTATGATATTTTCTGAAAATCGCTTTTTATTATTTAATCTAATTGAATATAATAATGATTTCAAACATAATTTGACAGAATAATTACACAATAATCACACAATAGTGAATAATTTAATGAAATAATTTTATTATAATAAGTATAAAAATTCACGCCATAAAATTTGACATGAAACCAGAAAGGTATAAAAACCGCAACAAAACGACAAAGATACATCATCTAAAAATAGGAAAAGATAAAAAAAATGGAAACAAGGTTAAACTGAAGAATTTAGTATTTCATTATAAAAATTTACTTTTTTTTTGGTCTAACATATTATTAATAAAATCACTCGTAATAATAAAATAAACCTTTTATACCAAATTTAAACCCCTTTATTGTTATATTAAATATAAATCAAACTCTAAAAAAAAAATTCATCAAATATCAACATGAGCCCTATGAGCATACGCTCAAAAGAACCGAAAGATTTGGCCGCAGTAGCTAAAACTTCATCATATATACTAATTTTTAATGTGACTACATTTACACTTCACATATCAAATTTATTGTATCCAAAATATGTATAAATTTTTTTTATCAATTTATTTAAAATACACTTTTGATAACCGGGATTTTTTTTCTAGGTATATTAATTGCTAACATGAATTAGATAAAATAAATGGGTTATTATTGTGTTTATTAGATATAATTTTATACTGATTTTAAAAATATTGTAAAATTAAATAGTAGGAAAAATCAATTAAAATAGATTGGTTCTCGAAGTTATATCAACCATTGAAGATTCATCGATTGAGATGAATAGAAATTTCTAAGGATTATATTTTTTAATTTAAATTATAAAAAAAATTGGGTTAGTCATATTAAATATTTATTTATTTATTTTTATAAGATCAGGTCATTTATTTTATAAAGTTTTCTGACATTTAATTAGTAATAATTGCTAATTATACTAACTGAAAGATATAATAGGAAAATTTCCGATCCTTTAAATATTCTCTCATAATCGACTCCACAGTGTATAAAATATACCCCTCATATAAATTCACGGATAGATTATTAAATTATATAATCAAACGCAAAATACAAATCACTTTGATGTATTTTGATGATAAAGTTTAAAAAATACAAATTAATACATTCAAAATGGCCGAAAATAACATTATAAGAAAAATTAAAACTCAAATGAGTCGAAGAATAATTGAATTTTTTAGTTATTTGTTTTTTTTAACAAATTTTGGTGAAAAATAGTTTTCAGGTTTTATACATTTTATGAGCTACTATTATACTATTATACTAGTATTTATTATTTTAAAATAAAATTTATTTCATTAAAATTAAAATTAAAATTTCGAATTATTTATAATAATAAGTAGTAAGATCTCATACTAACAGAAAAAATACTAAATAAAAATTTGAATTCAAAATTATAATGTAGTGTAGCAAATATAGTGATACTTTAAAAAAATTTTATATAAGTTTTAATTGATTTATGGTTTTTTTATTGAGACTAATTGGAGCTTTTAGTATTTTCCCCCCCTCAAAAACAAATAAAAACATACCAATAAATTTGAATTTGTTTTCGTTTAGAGATATATGAAAAGATTATAAAATGGTTATATGTCGATAATTCTACTAATAAAAAATATATTTAAAAGTATTATGAAGATTGATAGGGTTGAAAAAAATATTAACTATTTTATATTTCCATCAGTAGAATTATATTATAAATTTAATGAATAATTTTTAGATTATATTCGAGTTTAAATTTTGAGAATATAAGTATCTGGGATCATTATAATAATAAAGGAATACAAGAAAGATAAACTAATTAGCTTTTTAAATTAATTGCTTTTAGACTAAATACTAAAATTTTAATGATCAAAAGACTAATTGATGCTCGTATCTAGAAATTTTTTTTAAATATTAAATAAAATCTATTAAAAGCACAATTCAATAATATATCATTGGATTAAATTGATATTATATTCAAAAAATAAATTTCAAATTATTTGTGCTAGAACCATAAAATATAACTAACATTTTCCAAATTTACTTGTATATATTTTTATTGTACATATAATTTTGTGCAAAAATTTATTCTAAAGATCTAAAAATATTTATTTTAGAATATAATCAATAATAATCTGAATTATACATATAAACAAGCTTGGAATCTTACGGAAAATATACATGAAAGCTAAAGTATTAGAAACCTTGAAAAAAAAATATTGCTTAAAAAACAAAACAGAATAAATGGACATAGACATAGACATAGACATAGACATAGACATAGACATAGACATAGACATAGACATAGACATAGACATAGACATAGACATAGACATAGACATAGACATAGACATAGACATAGACATAGACATAGACATAGACATAGACATAGACATAGACATA
>LSSN01000416.1:4293-25159 GCA_001970855.1 Smittium culicis
AGATAATCAACACCGGCTTGAATGCGCCAATAATACTCTAGATTACGCAAAAGAGGGTGTTTGTGAATGAACTTTGAAAAAAATCTACGAATTTAAAGAAAATGTTATGTATTTATCTCGTAACAAAAATAGGTTTTGCAGTGTTATTGAAATAAAACTGATATTAAATATGTAATCATATTAATACACGATTATAAGTTTAAATACCTTGACATTATCCTAAAGCTCGTGCTGTTTCCATGAACATACATATTTTTATTTTCATCGATGTTTTCTTTGAATTTATTTAGATCTATGAAATCAGGCATTTCCCACATATACTTTGGTATTACTCCAAAGTATATAGGAGCTTTTGTCATAGTTTGAACGTGTTTTTTGAACTGATTCGTAAACTCTTTATCATTTAAGAATATATAAGGATATCCATACTTAGAATTAAAAACATCTTCAATGCTTCGTATAGTCCCTTTCATAGCATCATGATCTTCATTCCGCACTACCATCACAAACGCACCTTTGGTGATTCTGTTTTTATTACCAGTACTATTATTCCAGTTATCATACGGAGCTTTGATACTGTCGTAAGGCTGAGTTTCGATGTCATTATCGGGATATTGGATTACCTTATCAACTTCATTTATCCAGCTTTTATGGGTAGATTTTACATACAAGTATGCAAATGTCAAAATCGTAACATACAAAACTATTGTAAAAAATCTTTTAGCTCTCGGATTCATATTTTTTAAAACCAATCTACACCTTTATTATATTTATATAGATCGAATTTGGATTTATGCTACAAGGTTCGGCTTGAGAAGTGTAACTTGGCACTAGTAAAAAATGCTAATAGAGAAATTAGTATTTTAATGGAAATGCAGATAGTTTATATTTTTTACAGGTTTATGTAGATGGTAATGAATCTGTGATAAAAGGTGAAGAAAAGGAACAATGTAAAAGTTAAAAATAAATGCTGTTTTATTTACAATTCAAATCATTTTCAAAATTGTTTTTAAACAATGTAAAATTTAACCAGGCTTTTTTTTTTTTTTTCACGAGAAATTTATTTATACACTAAATTTAACCAGACAATAAAATAAATGAATAAAGGAAAAATAGTTAAAAAAAGCTTTTAACTGGCCAGTAAATGCTCAATGCAAATAAAATCAGTAGTTTAAGCTCTATTTACACCAATGAAAACCAATAACTATACTGAATGAAATTACTCAATACTTGGTAATTAAAAAAAACAATTTAAAAAGAGTACCTGATATAATATTAGTATCGTTAAAATACTGCCGCCTAAACTAAACTTTGATTCTTATTAAATGTGAGTGTAAATGGAAAACAAGTAATCATTTTCATTAAAATGCATAAATTCAAAATAATCTATAGCTTATATCAAAGATCCTGTCGATACAAATAATCAAATAATTATCATAAAAAGAAGTTGTTCTATAAAATAAACAGCTGCTAATGATTTAGAAAAAATAAATTATATACATAGTTAGGCCATGCTTAAAAAATGTATGCCACAATTTAAAGTATAAATAGAGCGTTTAAAAGGACTTTATATATAGCATAGGGGGTGGCTTTTTTTTTAGATCCTTAATGCGTTTAAAAGATGAACTTGTATTTAACATTATGCTACCAGTCTCTAATTCCGTGCATGAATTTATCCGACTTCATTTGGGCAGCTTTGCTTTTTGAAATAAATAATTGCTCTTCAAAACCGTTTGATCGATCTAAAATTTACGATAAAATAGAGTAAAGCATTATTCAATATAAAGTAGAAAAGTAAAATAGAAAAGAATAAAAATGTTAATTTTTTTTTAGTAGATAGGAACCAGAGAGTTTAATCAAAATATATGATAAAATGCTTACTGACACCATCCCATCTATATCCAGGCTTGATTCCAAACCTGTTAGGAAACAGTATTGGGCCTCTGTACTCAGGGAAGGTAGTATTCTTAGATGACGATTCAGAGTTATTATAGTTTTTAGAGTTACGATCTTGACTGTCCTCATTGAACATTTCTTTATTGGCATTGTGTTTAGAAGAGACTGATTTATAGCTAGGGTTCTGTTGAAGCGAATACTCGTCGCGGCTAATAGAAAAAGGTTCGCTCTTTTTTTGTTCTAGTAATTCATGTTGTTTTAAACGTTCTCTTCTTTGAACTAGACCTTTTCCCCACTCTTTTTCTTTTTTAATTTGATCTTTTTTTGCTTGTATTTGATCTAGTGCTTTTTGTCTTTCAGCTTCAATATCTATTTTTTTCATAGTTTTTGAATCACGATATACAGTTCCAGGAATGCTGTTGTTTTTCGAATTGCTTTCGCTTTTTAATATAGAAGCTTTATGCTCTTTTATTTTTTTTTGTAATTCCAAATCTTTTTGCATATCTTTTGCTGATACAAGCCCATATCTTCTTGCATCTTTTGCTTCGACTACTAAACTAGCCAGTTTACTTTCGTTGAGATCGCTAAATTTTTTATTTTTCTCCGCTGTACGGTGTAATTCTTCAATTTGTTCTCGATACCTTTTTTTGTTTTCAAAATCTAAAGATTGTATTGATTTGGTGAATAAGTAAATAAATAAAAAATTGTTAATAAAGGTCAGTAAAAAACAGTAAATACCTTTCATAGCAACATTTTTCGCTTCAACAAGTAGATCTAGGCCTTCAGCAATTTTAGGAAGTTCTTCATTTGTTGTGGCTTCCTCTTCAAATTCGAAAATAGTAGTTTTAGCTGCAGATTCTTTTATAGGTTTTGTCTGTATACTGCTCCATGAATTTTTGACAAATTGAGATTTACTCTTAGTCTCAGCGTCTGAAATAATAATAAAAAAGGACGAAAAAAAATAAATTCAAATTTCGAAGGAATAAAAATTAAACTTTTAAGCTTAAACACTAGTTTTTAAAACAAAATAAGCTGAAAATACCTTGAATGATTTTTATGCTCTTTTTTTTGTTTGAAGGAGCTTCGAAGTCGAATTGATCCTCATCGATTATTTTCGTGCCAACACTAGGGTAACTTGATTTCGCAGTTTTTTTACTGGATTTAGATTTGCTAGCACTTCCATAATTTGCCTTCAAGTAGTCCTGCAGAGAGCTCATTATTGTTTTTATTTTTTTTAATTTAATTTGTTGTACTATCAAAGAAGAAGCAAAGAAATTTAACTCAATTTCTTATATTTGGTTATTTTTCATTCGGAGGCAAATTATTTGAATTGACGTCTATTATTCGCGTTGAATATAGAGCTACTGAAAACTTACTTGCTGGTTCTGATTATCGCTAATTTAATTCGTAAATTTATAATAAATTATAGCAAATAGCTGAGGACGAATTTAAGAGCCAATACATTGTCAGCATTACCTTTAAAAAAGAAATTTCCAAAAAAAAGATTTAATTTGATGTAAAAAAGAGGGAAAAAATAATTAAAATCGATCTAGCTATAAAAAAATTTTCTTATAAGAATAATTTAGCATTTTTGAAAAAAGGGGATCAGTTTCCCATTTCCTCTTACATCTCATATAGAATACTCCTTATCCCCCATTCATATCCGCCCAATCCATAATTTCTATTGAAAGTTCAATCATAAAATTCGTTTTTACTGATTCAAAATTTTAAAAAGGATAATAAAGCAGAAATAATATATAAATTAATCATGGAAAACTGGAAGCAGTTACAAGAGGTAGACTTAATTTTCAAAAATTCTTCTATTATTTCGATTAATATTTATTAAATACATTATAAAACCTTATACCCGACAAATTGTATGATTCAACACGTTTTTTATTTCTATTTCTAATAGAAATTCAAGAAGGAGAAAAAAGCCTCAAAGAAGGACTCAAGTTCTAAATCATCGAAAAAAGAGGATAAAACCAAAAAAAGAAAATCAGAAGATTCCCAAGATGATTCGTAAAAAATTTTTAATGCTTTCATAATATTTCCTTACCCTTTCTTATTTAACCGCAATATTATATTATTTTTAGTGTCTTAAAACCAAAAAAAGCCAAGAGCTCTAGCTCATCAGAAAAAGATAAATCTAGTAAAGACGAAAAATCAAGCAAAAAAGATAAATCAAGCAAAAAAGATAAATCGAGTAAAAAAGACAAATCAAGCAAAAAAGATAAATCGGAAAAAGATAAATCCAGCAAAAAGGATAAGTCAAGTAAAAGTGAAAAAACTAATTCTAACTCTTCGAAATCTAGTGAGCCTGAAGGAGAATTAAAAAACGAATACCGACTTGAATTAGACCTACAAAAGAGAAAAACTGGTTTCAATGATGATTACGTTTTCGAAAAAATCATCGGAAGCGGCGATAATGCACCTAAATCACCTAAAGAATGGTTTATAGCGCTTGCTAAAGCTGAACAATACATGAAGCTTTCCAGTGTAAAAAAAAGAGTTTTAAACGAAGGATACAACCCTGAAAATGATCATAATGGCCAACTTGCTGAATTTATCAAAAATCCTGATAAATTCCATTTATCTGAGCACCTCACTCCAATCGAAAAACAAAAAGCTATAGGAAATTACTTAGCAATTGATTGCGAGATGGTTGGATGTGGGTTCAAAGGCCGAAGAAGCGTATTAGCTAGGGTATCTATAGTTAATTTCAATGGAATGACGATTATGGACCTGTACGCAAAACCAGAAGAGCCTGTCGTTGATTATAGAACTTGGGTGAGCGGAATTCGCCCTTCTGATTTGGAAAATGCAGAAAGCTTTTCTGTAGTCCAAGCAAAAGTCAAAGAACTCATAAAAGATCGTATCCTTATCGGGCATGCAATCCACAACGATCTTGAAGCTTTAAAGCTGCGACATCATCCCGATTTCATTAGAGACACAACAACTTACACCCCGTTTAGAGATCATGTTAACGGCGGAACTCCAGGCCTTAGAAAGTTATCACAAGTAGAACTTGGATTAGCTATTCAACAAGGCGAACATTCCTCTGTAATTGATGCCCAAATTACAATGCTCTTGTTCAGAAAAGTTCGTGCCAAATGGAATAACCTTATTAAGAAAAAGCAAAAGGCAAAATCCAAAAGAGTAGAACGTGGCATTAAGAAAGCTGCTTACAGACAAAAGTTTGCAAAAAAAGATTAATAAAAAAAAATTCTCCAACTCTGTTTTCTAGATTTTTATTCGTGTAATTGATTAATATAAACCTTTTACTCCCTTCTCATTCTCCTTGTTTTAATTATGATTTTAATGTTAGATAAAATATAAAACGTTGTAATAAATTTTTTGGGTTTGAATTTTTATTTTTTTTTTTGTAATCCCTTTCAGGGACTCGTATTATTTAAAAAAAATTTAATAATATTGATTAGTAATATTTTTATATCAAACATTCTTTTTGGTAATGAAATTTTTATGGTGATGCGTAATCTATTTTAGCTGTTTATTTAACTATAATAGATTTATTTGCTTGATTCCAGAATACGAAAAGTGGCTCTAAAATATACAGAAAAGGATAATAAAATGCTTTGGAGGTTAAATATTTTTGCTATCAATGCAAATTCTCCAATCCCACTCCCCCTGTAAATTATACAATCAATAATTCAAAGTCTATAGTTTTGAATATCAGAGATTATTTCGAGGAGCAAGACTTTTTATAATAAAACTTTCTTACTGACTAGCTATACATATTTTTAAATCACATTAGTGCATAGAATTTAATAAAATTACTGGCGCTATCAATAGTTTTATCTATTCAATATGGGAAATTAAGATTTCATAGTATAAAAGTTCCGCTTCAGCAAAGAATATGCTATATAAATCTTTTTTTTATATCTCAAACTCAATGAAAGGCAAATAGTTTTTGCGCGTGCAATATAAACATCAATATAAAAAAAATCAATAAAAAAAATAAAGAACTATAGTTTTAAGGATCGAATTTCTAAAAATAATAATTACTAAGATTTATGTTTTTTTTTTGGGTTTATTTTTCAAGACCAGCAAATAATTAATTAATCTAATGAAAAATACTGTAGTAAAATAGCTGCAAAATAATAGAAAATTCGATCTATGAAGGCACAGAGAAATATTGACTAAAGAGCGAGTCGTTTCTGATACTATCATTTTCGAGCACAAAGTAGTAACAATGCAAAAGTAAATTTGGGAATCGCGATTCGAAATACCTGCAGAATCCTTCGGGAACGGGTCCAAGTGAATTTTGTAAATCAATGTCCAGGTCCTGGTAGTGATGTTTCTTGTTTCGAATAACTCGTAGCAAATCGCGGAGTTTGTAAAAGTTATATTTCCTGAAGCTGCCAAGGTCATTCCGGAGGTGGCGGTCGAGTTTCTTGTCCCAGCCAAGAGGACCAACGCGCGACCAGCCTGCACCGGCTTCAGCGTCAGTTTTTGTTTCTAGTACGTACTCACTATGCATTTCAAACTCGTCTAGGATTAGCTTGGCTCTCTTTACTTCCTCTGGCTCCTCTTTTTCAGTATCTTCGAAGTTATCAGAGTTGGAACAGTTATTTTTATTTTGAAAATTTTTTGTGTTAGGTGTCAAGTTAGCTTTTTTGTTTGGATTTTGGCCTTTTTGTTTCTTTTTATTATTTCCTTTAGTAGATTCATTTTTATTAGCTGAGTTTTCGTTATTTTTCGCTGGAACAGTAGTTACTGCCTTTAAGAATTTGGCATGCGACTCTAATTTGTCAGAGACGTCCTGGATGAAAAGTAGCCTTTTAGAAGCTGACCAAAAATATGGGTGAACAAGTATACTTGTAGTTGATGGGCGGAATTTAGGGTTACGCTGTATCATATGCGCAATCAAATCTCTAGCTTCAATACTACTTTCAATTACTGTTGTTGAACGATCGACTCCGCTTGAGCCTCTTTCACCAAATCTGTTATTATAGCTACTTTGGTAGGTAGTATTAATGAAGCTCATCTCTTCAAGTAGGGATAAGTCAAACTTATTGTCAAGAATATTTTGTTCACGGGAGTATCTGTCACCAAACGGGTGATTTCCTTGAGTTAAAAAGTAATAGTATACACAGCCTAATGAAAATATATCCATTTTTCTAGTCATTTTACGACCTAAAGCATTATTACAAATATTTTCTGTAGATAGACTGCCGGAGAGACCGTATGAATCATTACTATACAAGTTTTCAGCCTGATTTTCGTTATGAGGACCAAGCTCATAAGAGTTTCCTGCGGAAATGTCTTCGCTAATAGGTATAGTTTTCTCATTGTAATCTTTCAAATTTACAGCGGCTCCGCGGCTTGTGTAAGGACTGACTTCATCAATAGAGAGATCACTTATAACGGTTGTACCAGACGAGTTTTTTTGGCAGGTGCTATCGCTGCTATTTTGGAAGTTGGGACTGATTTTAGAATTTTGGCTGTCAACTGCAGAGTTTTTAGGACTGATATTATAGTATATACTTTTTGCAGGCACGTTGTCCTCGAAGCATTCAGGAGCACGCCAGCCTATAGTACCACCTGCACCGTGCAGGACAGGATTTCCATTATTGTTACCGGGCGATTTAAACTGAATTGTGTTAAAAAACGAACTTTCTTCGCCCTGTAATACTCTACTAAGACCAAAATCACTTATAACAACCCTAGGCTCGCCAGAAATATTTTCAATGTCCAAGTCTGAGAAAGGGTTGAAAAATTTAGGGCCTGGATCTATTTTTGGATCAGCAGGACTAGCTTGCGCCCCGTTATTAAACCCATTAGTATTTTTATATGCTGATCTAGATTTCATGTTTTTAATGTGGTTAACTGGGAGCGCTAGTAAAATGTTTTGAGGTTTTATGTCTCTATGAACCAGCTTCATCTGGTGGAGATGGTGTAAACCCATAGCTAGCTGGTATAGCACTCGTTTTGGGCTGATTTTAGATAAGAGGTCATAAGCTGATTTTGAGTTATCTCTTGACTGCCTTTTGGAGAAAAAGTCTAGATTTTGGTAATTTATTGCGTCGTATAGTGATCCAGCACATAACTCTAATGCAATGAACAAGAAATTTTTGCTCATCTCTGAGCAAAAATATCTTATAACATTAGCATGAGTGTCAGCTTCTTGAAGAATACGTACTTCAAGAGTAGCAGAGCTATAAAAATCTAACAATAGTCTTTTAACAGCAACTGGTCTTCCTTCGAAGCTGCCCAAATAAACTACGGTGCCATGACTTCCATATCCTACTACTTCGTCTGATAACTCTAAAGAATTAAAAGTGTTTCGCATTTGGTTAGGCGGTTCCTGCGTTTTGGTGGAAACTTGGCTGCTTTCATCAATGCTACTTTCAGCATTCGCATTTTTAGTGTTTTCTTCGCCCTGATCGGTTTCAGAATTGTTAATGCTAATCTGAGGAATACCAAATGCACTACTTTCATCGATACACTCGTTATTAGTAATGATACTAGTTTCAGAAGGCTTGGAACTAGAATCATTTTCTGAAGAAACCTTAGCGGTTTTATTTGAGTTTATTGCTTGAAGATTAAGAAGATTTTCGCTAGGAAGGTTTTCAACTTCTTTATTTAATGTTACTTTATCTTGGTCAGGCATAGTATTTACGCTATCAGATACCTGTGAAGCTATGCTATCTAAGGCACTCTCATCGTCTGGAGAATTAATTTCAGAGACATTGGTTTTTTCTGGTGAGGTATTTTCTAAATTATCAGGTTCTTTCTGGGGCTCATTAGTGTCAGTATATAAGTTATTAGTTATTTCATCAGTATTAAGGTTAATATCGGTAGAAGGTAGAATGCTCTCGAGATTGTTAGCTCCAAAAATATTAGGCACTTTATTCTTAATAAAGTTCCGATTAAAAGTGAATATGATGGAATTAAAAATTTCAGGTTTATCTAAGTATCTACCAGGAAGAGCGCGGTAATAAACGCTTAGTTCAGCTGTGCTAGAATCCTCAGCGTTTAATGGTTTTGGATCAAGTTCAAGTTCAAGTTCAGGATCCTGGATTTTGATTAAGCCTAGTGGAATATGAGCCGTAAAAATAGTAGAGGCAACTAAAAGGGCCATATAGGCGAAAAGCGAAATAATTGAGTAAATCAGTTTTAAGTATTTAATGATTTTGAAGATAAAGCTATGATTTTGTTTGGTTGAAATCTCCAAGATTTTCTCATTTTTAGAAACCTGGTCCAAGTGCGCTAATGTGGAATTTGCATGAGTGACAGTGGTGTCATCTTTTAAGTGAATTTGTTTGGGGTTGTTAGAAGAATGTAAAAATGGTGAGTTTATAATTGGGCCATTTGGGCGATCGGGTCCAACGTTTTCATAGTAATTATTTTTGGGGTAAGTGCCTGGCTTTATATAATCTCTGCTAGGATTATTATTTTGTATGGGGGTGTTCAATAAGTTAGAAGCGTTTGGGGGGTCGAATATATCGTTAAGAAGCTTTTTCTTATAAAAGTTTGATTCATAACTATCATTTGAGTCAGAAATTCCTAGGTAATAGTTGATATATTGCTTTTCGAGCGGCGATTTCTGGAGTAGCGAAACGTCGCTTGAGGAGTACCGGTGTAGGCCGATCAAGCACATGGGGTAGTCGCTATCTTTCTTGCAGGAACAAGTGGTAGTAGACCCGTCGTAAATATTTTCGCCATAGTAAATACTTAGTTCATTAGAAGTCGAGGCTGAGCTTGATTCGGTTTTAAAGTCGATAAAATCAAAGTTGAATTTTCTTGGCAGCGAAACGTCTGTTGAACGAAAGCTAGAAGTGACACCTCTAACGAGCTTTTCCAAAAAAGATTTGCTAATAATAGGAAAAAGCTCGCTTGATAATGCGTACAGACTATCGTTAAGTTTACCTACGTGTGCGTGTTGGAAAGTATTCTCGTTATATTCATCTTTATCAAAACCGGGAGCTCCATTTTTTGGAGAATCATTGTATCTATTATACTCAAAGTTAGAGTCATAATTCCCATTATTTTGATCAGAATTGGATTTATTGTTTGAAACATTATTCTCCCATAACCCATCTCTTAACCACTCGAGTAAAGGTATAAGACCCGAGGGAGTTGATATAGAGTTTAGATCAAGAGGGTTGTAGTTATAAAAAGTGGGGGTACCGTTATTTATTCCTTTAAAGTTGAGGTATATCTTGTCGAAATTATTAAGCGGATCAGGTATTAGGATTACACCATTAGTTTCTACCATGTTTATAATTTTATTTTGGATGTAGAGCCTTTCTTGCTGTTTTGCAGGGCTTAGCTCTCTTTTTTGAATCATCAATTTCCAATCTTGTGAGGTTTCGGAGTGACCATTGGGCGAATCGAATTTAATTTTGCTAGCTCGTTTTTTATTCAAGCTGGCATTATTTTGGGTGACATTAAAAATATCAAATATAGTGGTGGCGGTTGAGTTAAGGGATGTTATCCATAAAGGAAGGCCATCGCTTGCGCGCAATAGGGTGACATGACCATCAGCAGTAATAGCGATTTTTGTTTGATGGCCAACGTTGATGCTTTTTGAGCCTGGTGTAGTTTCAGAGTTTATCAGAATCTCAGCCATGGCCATAGATAAGTCAAATTTACTGTTAGTTCTAGTTGTTTCAATTTTTTTGTAGCCGAGATCCCATTCTAGGCTAACGGTATCAGATTTTGGGTCGAAGGAGGAACTAAAATCAGTATCTTCAGAGGAGTCTGAATATATCTTGACTTTAAATGATGTTTCAGATATCTGGAACGAGTTTCTTTGGTCAACATATGATGACTTTTTGTAGCTGGGATTTGAGTTGAATCCCAAAGAGTCGACATCAATGATAGATGTTATGTTTCCAGAGAAGGTGTCGATATTAAGAAAACGGGTAAGTTTGTTTCCGAAGAATAGTTTGTCGAGAGATTTGACAGGGGAAAAGGTGACAAGGTCTTGAATAGTTAGAGGTAGCTTTAGAAGCTTTTTTTCGGTATCAAACATGTATAGCCTTCCACTTTCAGAAGGCTCTGCGATGAACCAGGCGGAGGCTCGGTCTTTCGGACCAGCTTTAGGGTAGTTTTTGCTGGATAGTTTTCTTCTTTTGCAGATATTATTTATCCATTCAGTCTTTATACATTTTTTAGCTTCGGAATCGTTTATCCATTCAAAACCATCATTAAATGTCCATTTATCGTCTTTATTTTCATAAAACTCAAGTTCATCGCCAAAATTCAAAGGAATATTATCAGTAGAGTGATATTGGTTGTTATCGTCGCTCGTTTCAGGAGCGCCTAGATCGGAGTATTTGTCTGAGCGGGCATAAATAATGTGACCGTCCCAAGGATTTATTTTATTTGTGCTGAAAATATTTTTTTGAGACCATAGGATTCTTCCTGTTGAGCGGCATAGACCGTGTATTGTTCCATCAACAGTGACGACTAAAATTACATTAATTAATTTGACATATTTTAGAGAGTTTATCAAATCGAAGGCTTTGTCAGAATTTAAATTTCGTTTAACTGAAACACTTCTTTCGATTGGGCTGGAACTTTCGATAATTTTTGATGATGCATTATCTAAAAATTTTAAGAGCGAAGTACGAATAATTATGAATTGAGTTTTTTTTTTTTCATTCGGCAAGAATTAATAGGTTCGCAGAATAATAGGTTTAGAAGGGGGGGAAGGGTGGTATATATATGAAAAATCAAGAAGAAAAAGAAGTGTAAGAAATGCGAGAGAGTAAGGCATACCTTTATTTTTACTGTTGCGAGTATCGACATGTAAAACTTGCTTTCGATTTCCGCTTTTATATTTTATAGGGTTTGAATTTATATTTTGTAATGGGTTGTGTTTTGCCTTTGAGAAAATGAAGAGAATCGTGATGATGAGTAGGAAAGATAGGAATCGTGCGAGGGGGATAGTAGTATTTAGTCTCATAGTTGTAACAAAAAGGAAAATATTTTTAACTGCAGTAATGTGCTGAGACAGCTGGGAGATACAAAACTAATTGCATTTGTATTAATAAATCTAATATAGATATAAAGAAAAATGTTTACCGTAAAAATCAAGAAATAGAAAAAAAAAAAAGGTTTGCTGGAAAACTGGAGAATTAAATGAGCAAATCTAATGATTGATGGAAATTCTTTTTTAGGTTTATAATAAAGCTTTAGAAAATAAAATAAAAATAAAATGAAATAAAAGCTCACAGGTTATTAATCTCGAGTTGAAATTCGGTTATTTTTCTAGATGGCGATGCACGGCATTTAATTATTGGCTAAACCCAATTATCGCCAAATTCCTGCTACTGAATTTAGTAATATAATTTTAAAGTAGTATACTATTGGTGTTTTATTAACTTGCATATTTAATATCGCTTTTTGTCTACAGATTTATTATAATAATTCACTTTTTAATAATTTAAAGCTTTGTACTATTACGCCAATATATGCAACAATAAAAGCACATACACACCATAACATATATTCCAAAAAATAATAAATAATTATTTTTTATTATTTGGGAATTTATAATGCTTTTTTTTTTTTTTTAAATTACAACAGTAAAATTTTCCCTACACAAGGCTTCGAGACGCCGCTGTAATGGTTATTTACGCGTATAAAAAAAATTTTATCGCAGCATAGTTTTATTTTATGGCGTCTATTCATATAGTTCCCTGCCCCCCTTATAAAACAAAATAAGAAATATCGAAATTACTATAAAATATTTGCTTTTGGTTGAAAAAAATTGGGAGTATGTGTAGGAGGTTTATTATTGGCTAATAAATATATATCAATTTAACGATTTGTAATAACATAAATCTAAAATTGCAGCAGATGTAGTAAAAGTACGTACAAAATACTAAATGGATTATACAATAAAGATCAAAAGTTTTCTAAACTAAGGTATAAGTAGCTACTCTATAATATATTTTATATTTTTAAAAAGCTCAAAGAAAGAAAAAAAGATAGTTTAAAGTAGAAAGATAGAAAAATAAATTAAAAAGAAAAATTATCAAGGGGAATGGTTTTCTAATGGAGGGAGTTGGGTGATAAAGGCGGTTATATTTAGTACGGTGCTAGCTTTTAACGATTACAGTTGAGAGATCGTCGGTGGTAACCTTAGCTTTCCAGTACACATTAGGGGAAGTTCTTGGTTTGCAAATAGCGTCTAGACAATTCAAGAAGGTAGAGTTGTTAGAAAAAGCATGTGGACTGCTTTCATCTGAACTCGAGCAGAATCCTCTGTTAGATTTAATCTGCTCATGCGTCGTCATATTATTTACTATAAGGTACGTGTGGTACAAGAATAATCCTATGACAGACCAGGTAAGAAAGAGCGTGTAAATAACAAGGAAAAGCGAGACTGGAGTAGAGCTAATAGCAGTTCCTATTCCCAAGTCTGCGAAATCTGGCGAATTTTTAGCCAGGTATACAAGGTGATATAGGGAGTATGCAAAGATATAAATGCCAGAAAATGCAGTAGATGCAACAAAAGTATAAAAGTATCTGTAGTTTCGCTTTCCGATGCAGTTGTTGAGCCAGACACAGTGATGGTCTTCTACCTCAACACAATTGTCGCAAATCCTACAATGACTACATCTAGGCGGACGATATATCTTGCAAGTATCACAGTACTTGATTGTGAAAGGAATTCCTTTAATAACAACTTCTTTTGTAGCGCTGGGGTAGTAAAACATATTAGAATCATCCTGTTGATTTTCAGAATAGCTTCTTTGGATAGGGAAAGGGGGCGGTAGGTTTTCGTTGTATTTAAAAATGGTGGATTTATTAGATTTGAAAGGTTTGAGAATATTGTAGCTTTTTTTGGATATTTTTGAGGAAATTTGGTCTGCAGACTTGGACTTATTTCCGGTGCTTAGATAATCGTGTGTGTTACCAGAAGTAGACGTACTTCCGTTATCATAAGGAATTATCTTTTGAGAGACTATTACTCGCCTTGAGCTTTCAGGGTTGCTAGTTAGCAAGCGGCTACCATGGGTAGTTTGAGAGACATCAGAATTTACACTTTCTGCAGCCTCAGTTTGAATATTTGCAGACAATGGAACATTTTCAGGTCTATTGAAGGCATTATTAAAATTTACGCCAAGTAGATTATTGCTGTTATTTTCGTTGTTGTTATTAAAAAAGTAGTACGGTTCTTCTTTGTCAGCAACCGCGTCAAGATTACGTGGAATAATTCCTGGGTCCATTAAAGCAGTTATGAACATGGATGTAATAGATAGTAAGGAGAAGTAAGCAAAAACGATTACGGGGAAGATGCCAGACTGAGAGTAGATGAAAGGACATTCAAAGATAGAAAATAAAAGAATGGCTAGTAGAACAAGAAATGCAGTTATAAAAAAAGGCCATATTTTTGTACTGGTCGTCGTTCTTCCTTTAAATAAATGTAAGTTTTTGCTTTCGTACATTTGATAGAGTTTAACGGATTTTTTATTATTTGGATTTCGGCTGATAGGATTCAGCTCGATATTCGAGCCGTTGTTATCGCCGTGTATCATATTTCGAGTCGCTTATAAGAGTTTATCTATTTACAAAATTTCTTAGGTATTAGGATGTGAAATAAAAGGGTCAGGAGAGAAGTGTTAAAATTCAGGAGATAGAGATTCAAATGATAAGATGGATGGGTAGTTATGTGTGGACATAAGTGGACTTTGCTAGCAATATGACAGGCTCTGCGCTAAGAACTAATTTATTGTAGTTTGGATATCGAAATTTAGCGAGAGAAATGGAAGAGCGAATTCGTAAGTGGGTAAAAAGGATAGCAATGGGGGGAGGGGGGAAGGAAGAAACACTCGCGATTGAGGGCGTGCAAAAGTTAAAATTAGTATAAACAGCTAGATATTAAAATTGAAATGGGAAGGTATATAATGATAAAGGAGGATTAATGAGCATATAGAATTGCATATTTTAGTTTTAGCTTTACAGCGCGAGAGAAATTAAGATTTTCCGCTGCGTTTAGTCTGCTACTTAATTTTTTTGTGTATTCCATAATTATTTTGTGTTTTATTTGATCATTTGGTGTATTATATATTTATTCTGTGTTTTATTTGTTCGTTTGGTGTATTTCTACTATACTTTTGTTCCCCAAACGAACTCTAAATTAGCTTTTAAAGATTACTAATCAAGGAATTGGTCAATTTCAGCTAAATAATTCTATGCGGGTGTGGCCTCCAATCCAACCATTGGCCAAGTATTGCTATATTGGTGTACTTTCCCTACATTTTCACTGGCCACAATTAGATATAAAATTCCTCTCAATGAAGCGCAAGCCATTTATTCGCTAGACTCTTTCCATTCACAAGACAATAAATTACTTTTCACATTTCCTCCATTTATTCGCTACTTTAAACCCGCTAACTTTTACGCTGATACATAGTCGTGTTTATTAACATTTTTTACTAGAGCATGACTGCTGAGATTCAAAACCATTAAAAAGCACATAAACTCAAGTATTTATTCAAACTCTACTAAAATTACACACATCTCCCACTATTTCTAAGTGATAAATTGTGGTTGCAGGTTAAAATCATTGCTGTTAGAAAGGAGTATCGAATTGTAAGAAAGAAAAAAAAACCCACAAGACCAAACCCAAGTCTGCTTCAATCGTCAATGTCACTGCCTTTCAAACCTATAAAATATTTTTAAAATACTTGCACCCCTCACGTAGCTGATTTAAGTCTCTACTTTCAATAAAAAAAATATGTATGGAGTTATATATACTACTTTATATAATGTGATGGTCAATTTATTTTGCTTTATGCTTTGTTTAGAGCTTCATTTAATTTTTATTTCATTCAATCCTATTAAATTCTTCATTAGAGCCTGCCAATATCATATTCTTTAACTCTTCACATGTATATCACATTTTTACTAATATGAGGCTTGTTTCTTTTTAGCTAATGATAAAGTCACGTATTTGTGATGTACAATTGCTCTAACGCATTTTACAACCAATCATATATAGCTCCAAAAAAATGCTCGAACTATCTAAGAAATAATAATAGTATAAATGAACTAATATTATAAAAAAGAGTATTCAAATTCCATCAACTAATTTTTTATTCCTTTGTAAGCCTCGCTTGTTATTATTCCTCCACTTAAAAGAAAATCCCAAAAATCAGTCATCTTTGTTATTACTTTTTGCCTCAATAAAGGCTCGTTCCCAATCAATTCACTATTTTTGTACCAAAACGAACAATATAAAAAAAACATGTTGCACTAATCTCAGCAATACCATTTTTTTATTAATCATACACATCTGACTTTTAAAACTAGCCTTTGAACAAAAAATGTCTCTAATTTCCAACTAAATTTATCTAAATTAACACCCAGTTCAGCCCTCACGCTCAAAAAATAAATAGATATCATGATTTATACTCGGTTCAGCCCCCATATTCAAAAAATATAATGGAATATGTTTTTATCACCCCAGAATTTTCAAATTTAGAGTAAATTTTAGCCCACTTTATTATCATCAATACACCCTTATTTTTTTTAGCTTTGACAATAATGTTGTTATAATTCATCAACTTTACAATTTAATAATTACTATCTTAAGTATCAAACCAAATACATCACTTTACAGCCTCTTTTTAATAATTAAATATCCAATATATATTTCGACAAACACACATTCAAAAAAAAAAATTATTAATTATAAATACGGAAATTATATATACCAAGAAAAATAAATAAATAATCTTGTGTTTTTAGAAACAAAATCTAAAAACCTTTCATGCTTTTACGGTGTCTAATTAAACTAACAATGTTCCCTTTCAGAAATGCAAGAATAAAATCATACGAATAAACATTCAACACCACCTCTAAACACACCTTCCCCAAACTCGAAAATATCGATATAACTGAACATGGCTTGCTCTATATGTACGAATAATAAATATAATATCCGCCAAAAATCTAAAACAATAGTAATTTTATATCGCATACCCAAGAAAAATAAATTAAAATATAAACTTACTTTTATAACTAAATGCGTCGCTGTCGGCAAATAATCATCAACGCTACTACACTTACTATGCAAATTCCTACCCCTATACACTCCCTCCCGCTCACTAATCTCGTTTGCTGAAATCCCAGAATCTAAAAATGTAGAGCCAGCTTTATACGACCCGTTCCTATTTGAGCTAGTTGTATATGTGTGACTCCGCTCTAAATTCATAATATTTTCATTTGAACTTTTTTTATGATCAAAATCAGTACAAATTTTTTCGTAACTTTTGTCACTTTTTTTACCGTCAATTGTTACACTACGATAACTGCTTGAAATATCTTGAATGTAACTATTCGTACTCGCATCACCATCCATCAAATCTAAGACGCCCTCTTGACTGGATTCGTAGTGGTCAAAAGAGTCTCCATCTTCGTTTATAGAAAATTCCGAGCCTATACTTTGCGAGTACCCATACTCTTTCCTTTTAAAACTAAAATCTAAATCGTCATTAAGTATACTTACTTCTTTATAAGATGTTGGGCGAACTTCAAAATATACACCATCTAGTATAATTAATTAAACAATAAATTTAAAAAATATAAATGTGCGTAGTTATAATATATATTGGATATTGCGTCTTTAATAAAATAATCTCCGCTTACTTGGAAACATAAGAGGGTCCTTAATTCTCTGAACAAATGAAAATATAGGCAAGTGGTTAATAAAAGATACTGTGAACTCCAGGAGATTCTGGAACAATAAAACTAGGAGCCGCCTCTATTGGTATCATACAAATATAAAAATTTTAAATATTAAATAAATAACTTTAAAATAAAATATATTTTATTTCAAGACCAACCGTTGCAAGTGAAATATAGTAAACAACAATTGTTGGAAACAAATACGTAAGGAGCGTAAATAAAATTGTTCCTAGCAATAGTTGATCCAATTGATAATCGCAGAAGTCTATTCTTCTCCTTAGTGGATTTACTCTTTTTCCTCTGAAAAGGTTAAATAGCGAATGTAAAGTCAGCAACTCCCAGTGATAAATTCGTGCAGCGAGTATATAAAACCAATACGTATGAAGAGTAGCGATTGATAATACATCAGAAATAATTGTTAGCTGTATTGTTAACCCAAAAACACCACTCCATCCAATAGCAACTATCACAAAATGAGTATAATCTGCCAACGGTAGAAACATCACTAAAAGAATAATTAAAATTGAATTAACGCTCTATATTTTCCAAAATAAAGAAATGAAAATAAAATTAAGTTTATAAAAATATACCTTTCCAAAAATGAATAAGCCACAAAAATAGCTCCCCTAAAAATTCGCCAAGTCCATTGTTTAATTTCAATCCAGCAGGCCAGCTACGAAGCCAAAGCAAATATTTTTCGAGAGACGTAATAGTGTATCCCTAAATTTAATAATATCCATTTTTCAGTAGCATTCTTCGTCGTCAAAAGAATTATTAAAAATATGAAATTAGTAAGAGTTACCCCAATAAACTCTTTCGAAAGATTGACCATGTAATCAGCGTAAAATATCAATAGGTATCCAGTAATGCAGCCCAGTATAACATCGAATAAAAAGTTACATGTAATATCCCAAAATCTAAAAATTTCCATTTGAAAATCATAAATTAGAAAAAGTTAACTTTACCGGAAAAAAAACGAATAATTATTGATAAAATACTTTGTATAATTATAATTTTTGTCTATATCATCATTTGGGCTAATATAATCGGTCAATGATGATAATTTATTCCAGCACAAGTACTGGTCTATTCGATAGTCAAGCAGCTGAGCTATTGCAAGATAGTTAAAGTATTAAATTAAACGCTTAAAGCTTAAAATTTAATAAAAATAAAACAAATAGATACCAATTCCAAGGATCTCGATGATTAAGTAGCCAAAAAAGCATTTATGAAGAATACTCTTTATAGTCAATATATTACAAATTAGTGCCACATTTTGTTCAACTTTTTGTGTTTTTGGCTTTATTTCATCATTCTGTAAATGGTTTTCTATTGAGTAAGCTATTGTGGAAGATGTGTTTATCTATTAAAAAAAATCAAAGGTGAAATTAAAAATTATAACCAGCATACAATCTTTAATTGTGCGCTTACATATAACAAAACACGAGATAGTTTGAAGTTATTCTTTCTTGCTTTAGCTATGCCTGGAAAGGAGCTCCCTATATTTGGTTTTGAGGAACTATAAAATCGCCTGGTTTTTGGTTCATATTGCTCAAAACTCAGAAAAGAAATCGATTTAACGTATACCCCGTCGTTAAATTGAATTTTTCTATAATATAAATAAAGAATTAGACTTGTGAGAAATAAATTCAGAGAAGATATATTTCGATTGACTAAAAGTACCTAAAAATAATTTTATTTTTGCATAAACATACGCAACACCACACTGGGCTACTTTTAGGTTTCAGAGCATTTAACCAATGATCAGATGATGCATATTTGGAACCGCAGACTATTCCTATTACTCTAGGGCGATATTTTGAATCGAATTCCCATTTCCAATTTTTATTTTTAAGTAAAATTGCATCCTGAAATTTCTATTTAAATCAAAAATAAAAAATTCGTAAATAGTCGAAATGAGATGGTTTATAAATATTCATAAAAAATGAAGAAACAATTACCACGATAGTTGCCACTACAATTTCCAATGGCGACACTAACCAACCTATTAAAAAACCTCCCTCTTCTCTGTTGTGGATTTTATCGGGCCAGTAAATTTGTAGAGAAGATTTGGCCATATTGAGTCTTACGTTTTAAATTGATTAAAAGCTTCCTCTTCTTTTAAGATTTTCCCTTGCAGAAGTTCTGAAAGCCGATTTATTATTCTAGTTTAGAAAAAAAAAATGCTAAAAATATGAATTAATCGTGGATAAAAAAGGCTTTAATATTACCTTATTAGATTCCTTTTCAGCGATTCGCTCTAAAGGCCAAAGAAAAAGTAGTACGATTATAGTAGTTAAGAGCAGTACCAAGGACGCCTGTTTCTAATCAATAAAAGCAAAATATAAATAAACACTAATTTGTGTATAATAATTGTTGTTTGTATTTACTTCTGGAGACAGAACCAAGATTTTCGTTTCGAATATTGAAGATAGCTTATTTAGATTAAATAATTCCAAATGTCTAGTTATGTATCCAACTGTGAAAGCGATAAGCAATAAGTTTAATTCTTGTCTCATATCTGCATAAATATGGATCGTTAGAACAAAAGGGACTTTAAGTTTATTCAAATTTATCATTGAACTTGAAAAATATCGCGACTTTTTTTTTTACTAATTTTTACACAATTTAAAGAAATTTTAATTCAAAGTATATTGCCATCATTTTAGCCAATAATAACCATATGATTTTTTGATACTCTTGTGGCCAATGATAATACGTGTGCTCAATCAGAATTTTTTCTTGTCTTTTTTAGTTGTTTCAATAGCCATATATAGCGAATATTTCAAGAATAAAAAAACAGCTGATTAATATAAAATATATTATCCATCAATGTTTAAGATTATTGACTATAAATGTAGTTTGAAATCCCAAAAATAGTACGTATACAAATAGTACCTTTTTTTTTCCTTTATTTTTAACTGAAATCCAAAGCAAGTATTGGTACATGTAGCTATTTTGAGCCTCGAAGTAGTGTATAAGGTTAGTTATCGCGAATTGAGGTCAATTTACATACATGAAGGAAACATCACACTTCCAATTTTATATTAAATCATTCATAATAATACTGTTTAAATTTTGATTTATGTTATAAATTAATAAATACTTAACTGCACTATATAAACAATCAATGCACATGGAGAATTTAATCAAGATTCGCAAACCAATAACTAAGAGAGAAATAGAATTGTTGAAAAATCACAAAATTTTAAATATAGTATTCTATTTTTTAAAATAAAAAGAAAAGATAATGATCAATACCGAATTTTATGGGATTTTTTTCTTTTTTTTTTAAAAA
>LSSN01000417.1:0-22195 GCA_001970855.1 Smittium culicis
TTTTTTACTGCCAGCAGTAGACCGGTGCCACCTTTGGCGTGATCGGCTTTCGCCTCTATACATGTGTATCCTGGTATGCGGCAGCGGTAAGTTTTTTTCGTTAAAAATGTTTCCTAAATTCGGCGATTTGCGTACTTTTTTTTTTCGATTTGGAAAATTAAAACCATGCACCAAACTTGGGCACTTACAATTTTATTGCAATATTTAAACTTCATCTAAAGAGACCAAACTTTTACCAAAATGTAGCTCTTGGCAAGGTCAACAAAGTTGTATTAATAAGTTAAAGTCGATAGACTACGCGTTCGATGGTTATAGTCAATTTTATTTATAAGGGCCTTTAAAAAAGTTAATAGTGGATATGAAATTAAGGCTTTTTTTTTATGGCTAAATTTTTTATAGTAAAATACAAAAAAAAAACAAGGGTGATCATCTCAAATCAAATTTATTAGACAGAAAATAGAGAATATAAAAAGTTCTTTATATATTAATATAATATTATTTATTGAGTTTTAAAGTTAAAACTGCGATAACTAGGAGCAAATAAATGAAGAAAATAAAAAATTTCTTAAATAGAGGTTATTACTAAATTGAAATATTAATTTTTAAATTAATAGACTTCAAGTACGTATCTCTCATGATCTTTCATTTCTTCGATTGTTTTGCTAGCAGATGCGGCGTTCATGTCCGAATATTCAACGAATGAATTAACAATAGCTTCTTTAACATCAGCAACGGGCCAGGTAGGTCCACAGAGGTAGAAAGAGCCTTCAGAGTCCAAGAGCCATGATTTAATGATGTCCGAATCCATTGTAAGTTTGTTCTGGATGTACACTTTTTCTTTTTGATCTCTAGAAAATGCGAGCTGGATTCTAGATAATATACCGTCGGTGTGATAAGCTTCAAGCTCCTCGCCATAAAGGTATTCCATCTTTCTGTGACGCGAGCCAAAGTACAAGGCCATTGGACCAATTTCAATTCCTTGTGCTTTTCTATAAGCGCGCTCCTCGATGAAAGCTTTGAATGGGGCCATACCAGTACCTAGACCAGCCATTATAACAGGCTTCATATCATCTTCAGGTAGTTTCATTGCTGATGGTTTTACAGAAACTTTAATTTCATCTCCAATTTTCAAGTTGTTCAAGTAGCGGGTGCACAAACCATATCTTGCTCCGTTTTTGTTATCCCAGCCAACAGTTACGATCAAGAGATGAACTTTATTTGGGTGCATATTAGCAGAGGAAGAAATTGAATAATGTCTCTGTTTTATGAATGGAACGTTGTCAATAAGAGCAGAAAATGGTGGATGAGCTGATTTGAATTCTAAAAGCAGATCAGCATAAGTGACAGTGTCTTCAACACGTTGTTTGAAGCTTTCCTTTCCTTCAGGGGATACGATGTATTTGAGCTGAGCAGCCTCGTCCTCATCAGTAGCATGTGCTGCCAAAAATTCGTAGAACTTTTTGCCAGGTCTTCCAAAAATATCTAGCTTCTGCTTTACCCACTGGTAAGAAGTGTTGGTAATTGCTTTGTCGCTGAAATACTTGGTAAACAAAGTGTCAGGATTTACTCCGTACCAATTAAGGAAGTTTAATGTATCGTCCTTATCATTCTCACCATAAACTCCCAACGCTTCACCGATTGCATAAGTTAGGCCAGAGCTTCCGATATCAAACTCGATATGAAACAAGTTTCTGTCATAAGACTCGGGTGTCAATCTTACTGTTTTTGATACTTTAATAGTATAGATATTTCCATATTCAGGCGAAGTATCTAGAGAGCTGTTGAAAGATTCGTTGAATACAACTTGCTTATTGAGCTCGAACAATGAGGTTTCACTTGAAGATAAAGCTTGGGGTTCAGCGAAAGTACTAACTTTATTTGTGTCAACTTCATTTTCTATGCTTACAGTTTCGCTTCTAACGCTTGCAGTTTCAGATTCTTGTTTCGATATTACACCGATAGAGCTCAAGATAGTTTTCTCAGCTTCAACCGCATTTGATTCAACCAAATTGGTGAAAATGAACTCTGTGGTTGAGTTAATATTTCCGAAATAGTAGTTGGTCAAAATTTCCAAATACAGTCTGCTGGTTTGAGATGAGGAATAAGGAGTGTTACCCAAAACAACGACTTTTTTACTATTTTCAGTTGACAAAACTGAAGAAATATCTGATGATGTCCATGAACCATACACGTGTATGTCAATAGCAAGGAATTTTGCAAACAAAGATGAACCGGTAGGCCCAGATTTGAGTGAGGTGAAGCTTTGGTTACCGAAAGAGATAATAGAATTCTCAGAGGAAGCAGATTTTTGAACGGTCAAAATCTCATACTGAGAACCAAAGAAGGTATTAAAAGATTTGAATAGTTCAGATACGAGGTTCTTTGGTTCATAGTCAGAGTTCTTTAATGAATCTTCAAAACTTCTGCCAAAAGAAACTAGTCTTTCATAAGAAACCAAATCGGTCAAATCGGAGTGAGTATCATTTTGCGAAGAATAGAAAAGGTGGAATACAGGCACTCTTAAATACTTAGCAACAAAGTGCGCAAGTATGGCTTTATCAACAGATTCTTTAAGGGAAGAAGAAGTTAAAACTATAGCACCAAGTGACGAGAACTCGATGATATTGTTAATATCATCGGTTGAAGTTGAGCTAATGGTCGTTGCGTCACATGAGACATGGAAAACTGTACCTTTGAAGCTAGAATAGTGATTTATAAGATTCTGCTTGAAGTAGATAAGAGACTCAGAACCAGAGACAACGGAAACTGAAGAGTTGTTGTTGGAGATTGCAGCGGCGCTGAATCCAGCACCTGATCTAGTTTCCATCAAGGTAGAAATGCTGGGACTGCAATAGATGTTTGAGTTGTTTGTATTTTTCAACGAACTTTCGGTGTAGTTGAGAACAACTTCAGAAAAGGCGCTGGCAACGTAGCCGACATGATCTTTTGACAAGAGATAGGCAGAAGAATTTGATAGCTTGTTATCAACAATAGATAGATTAATGCTTTTGTCGCCAGTTGAGTCTTTGTAGCCTTCATTGTTTGGCGAGCCAGAGCTAGTATTAACTTTAGTGTTTCCTAGAGTAGCTGGATATTCTGGGGCATGAATACCGCTGATATTCAGAGTGTCTACACCGGCACCATTATTTATAATAGACATATTATTTTTATTTATAAAAGGTAGTTTGGATATGTTTGATGTAAATTTATTTTGCCTTAAAAAGAAATAATTGAGTTCTTGGATTTATGTTTAATTATATATTCTAGAAATGTATCAGTTTTTATACAATTGGAACTAAAAAGAAAAAAGTATTTCATATAGGCTTCCATTCCGCTGTAAGACTAAAAAAATGTTTCTAATAAGTACATATGGTGAAATTGGTATAAGGGTTCGTTTCAAATTCGCAATATTCAAAGAAATTGTTAAATTTCGTACAGATATTAAAATTAGCAGTAGGGATTTCTAGAAAGTTGGATTTCCAATGAACACTAAGTGATTTGACGAAAAATGACCAATAGAAAGGCATTAAATTCATGGGCCAAGCCTAGATGATTTACCCCTATAAAAAGTCAGCATTTTTTCGCAGCTAGTTGCTTACTAAGCTTATAAGATAAGCTACACAATTCTCTCGATTGTTGCATAATTATTCATCCGCTCGATATACTCTACTAGATAAATTAGGCTTCTCTATATCAAAAAGCCTGCAGCTTATTAGGTTTTGGAGAAAAAGTAACTGCCCAATTTCAACTGTACAAGCCGGAAAAAAATTTCAATTAATAACTATCTTTGCGCTTTGTGGCCTCAAGAATTTATCATTTTGTTTTAGTCGCAGGGATAAGGAACTAGGCTCGCTCAATAAACATACTTTATATATGCTAGTAATTAGTAATGTTTATTTTAGTTATCGAAAAATGTGTTTAACCTTTTCCTGGGCGGTGACCTATTTTTGATTATCAAATATAGCCAACTGCATTCATTATAGTAGATTAATTATGAGAACTTGAAAATTATTGGCTGTCTGAAGAATGACAGCAAATAACTTATTTGCTTTTTTAATATGATCGAACCAATATATTGATTGTTTTAAATAGCGTTGCATGGAAAGGTTTGAATCGCTTTATATGAACTTTATAATTGCATAGCCTCCACCATGAAAATTTTGTAAGAATCAAAATAGTTTATTTATTTACTAGTAGTAATAATTCAATCTGTACCTCATTACAAATTTGAGATTTGTGCTGATAGAAAAACATTTATAGTACACTTTTTAATACTATATAATATATTTAAATACACGAATTGGTGAATATCATATACCTATTGGTTGGATGATGCAGAATTTAGAGCTTTTACGACCAGAAAAATTATCCAAAGAAATTGAAGAATCAATAGCCTGAATTTATTAGTGAAATCCATTGGATAAATATCGCGAATATATTATTTCATGTTTGCAATTTTTTATACAATCAAACTGCCAATATTACTCACTTATCACGTAATATCTTTTGCTTTCAATGCCAACTATTTCCCCAAAGCCCTATTCAGCGGCGGTACACCTCTATTGACCTTTAAATCATAGCCAACTGTATTAGACTATTAAACTTAAATTGCGAATACTTTAGAAATATTGGCATACTGTTAGTAAACAGCAAACAATAAACTTGCTTAAAAATCATATACGAATCATAAAACTGACTTTTTTATAGACTGCTGAACGGGAAAGGAATAAACATACTACTGTTTACATACAAATTATCTATGTTTATACACAAATAAACTAATCTCTGCCTGTTGATCTATGACACATTAGCGTGCCGTGAAATTTTTTTAACTGGCATAATTAAATGCAGCTGCAAATTGCTATATTTGGGAAATTCTTTGGATAAGCGGAACTTTTTTTCATTGAAATTCTATTTGCTTAATTTTATTAGGTAAATTTATTGGTTGTGTTAGATTATTCATTCTACGATAATTTTTATTAAGGTTATAAAATAAAAATATGTTGCAAAGTAGGAAAAACTTATTAGGAAAAGTTCCGATCCTTGAAATAATCTCACATTTAAGAAATTTGTTTATCAGAGCTCATAATTAAAAGGCTTTATTATAATAGGTGTACATCATTTATATTAAAATTGACAAGTACTACTTAGCTAAAGAATATCCGATAACTATTCCATGATAATGTTTTATAAAAATTTAGTAGTTCCCTAGTAACTATTCGCTTAGTTTATTGTATGACGGCACAATTAAAGTATCGTGTTTATCTATAAAATTTAGTATTTGTCAAATGCTTTACATTCTCTTTTGACTGAGGTAACTTTTCCTTGATAATGATATCATGCAGCGTATTTAAAAAAGCACAATATATTTTATCTTCCCCTATGCGTATCGCCATTCGTGATCAATGAATTTAGAGATATTACATATCGATTAGATTTGACGAAGGTGGTGTTGTTTTCTCAGATTCCCAATTATAAAAAAGAAGTAACTAACTCTTTAGACAATATAAAAAACATATTCTGAACAAACTTTTCCATCTGCGTCCATATGGATCTCTGTGCATAGCTGTTTGTTGAAAGGAAGCGTTGTGTCACTTTCCCATATTTGTGTTTTGGAACCTTTATTTTTTTTTTTAAACTGAGAATTTTGTAAAAGGTTAACCCTAAATCAACTATTAGCTAGGCTCTAATATACAATCAATGGTAACGAATTCGACTTTTTCTTTAAATATATTTAATGACTATTTTGCAACCTAATAGCATACTAACTAATCGACTTATGAAATAAAACTATCGATCATTAAACTCCATTCTGATTCCAGTGTCAACTGGTACATGTTCTTGGAAAAGAGATTGTTTCGCTTATGGCAATATTATTTAACCCTCACCCGTCCAACACTCATTAAAAAAATTATTTTATTGATTCATTTATGATTTGAATTAAATATATTATTCGCTGTAAGAATTTAGTATACCAATGATTGCCAGAGCCTTGGAGTTAAAGTAAAATAACTCAACATAGTTGGATATGTTTGGTAGATCAACAAAAGTCTACCGCGTGATAAAGGGTTAACATGCCTAATTCTATAAAGTCTGCTGAAAAATACCAAAAAAATATCACACTCCATTTATAAATATTATGTAAATTAAAAGCCGATTTTGTTTTTGGTTTATTCCGCTTCATGTGAAGAATTATTACATGGCTTGAAAAAAGTAATATAAACCGAGGAAAAAAAGCTCAGAATTGTTTTTAAAAATTGCAATTTACTCATAATTTTAACAAATAAGCCAATAGGAATCGATAATGTATAATTAGAACTTTTATAGGCGATTTAAGCCTCTTTTTTACAAACATTCAGCAACTTTATTTCATTTCAAGTAGTTTTAGTCACAATAATGAGGTTAATAAAAAAAAAATAATAAGTGGTTTTAATCGCTATACCAGCAAATAAGCTGCACCTTCATTTTTCGTTAACCAACCATCAATGTCCTTTAGTTTTTATCGTTAGTTAAAAGTTAAATTACGATTTAAAAAAGTGTACTACTTCAAATCCTTAAATCAATTTACCAAATAGCGTTAAAAGCTAATTGATAACCACTTCTCTCTTCTATTTCCCCCGCACTCCGTTCGCATTATTCTTATAATTGAAATAAACTTTTGGATTAATTAACAGAATTCCTTTTTTAACTTATAACTCGATATTCAAATACAAACTCGCTATAAATAAGCTCCTTCAACATTTTCTGCCAATTCTTCCCCCCTTATAGTCTTCGGCATCATGTATCTATCTTTAGCGAGTCAGTCGATCCTCTTACTATCATTCTGTTTGTTTGGATGGGCTCTTGATCTCTACTTCTTCCATGCATCGAAAGTCAAAGTTTTCAATATATTAGAAATCAACTCGAAAAACAGAATCAAAAACTCCTCCTACCGCGCACAAACTCTTACCGTATCCATATTACTCATTATATACTCTTTCTTTTTTAATTACTTGCAGAACAACGCCTCTTCTGTCAAGGAAAAAAGAAAGTTTCAATTATACATGTTTGCTCTTTTAGTATTCTTCATTCTGATACCTTCAAGAAGGTTTTTTGGAAATTTGAGATCCTCTTTTTTAAGGTTAGTCTCCAAATCTCGCAAAGTTAAATAACTAATCAGTTTAATTAATCTTTTTTTTTGTTTGTTTGATATAGAACCCTAGGCAGAGTGTTCAATATATTTGCAATTTGTAAAACGGAGTTTTCAGACGTTGTTTTTTCTGATATTCTAACAAGCTGCTCCAAGGTTTTTGCTGATTTGGCGAATGTTTTTTACATAATTTACCACTCTCTTAAGACATCTACCACGCCTGGTATTGAGGCTGAACTTAAGCGTATTCTGGGGCTGGAAAATGACTCCAAGTCAATTAACCACATTCAGTTTCAATCGCCATTAGTTAACCCTGCCGTCACTTGGTAAAATTTACCTCTTTATAACATTTGCAATATATTTAAACCATATTCCTAATTATGCCGTTTTCCTCCCCCCCCCCCTTTATACCTCTAATTTTAATAGCGTTCCATACTTAATTCGACTCAAGCAATGTATTAACGACTTTATTTGCTCAACTCCAAGCAGTATCGACCGAAGACGCCATTTGGCCAATGCTATTAAATACTTCTCTTCTTTGCCTGTCATTTTCCTTTCTGCTTTCCAAAAAGACTACTACCAAAGCAATAATTATAACCAAGACTGGTTCTTACATTTTCTCTTTTACACATGGTAAAAATTTTTTTGCTTTTTTTGCCAATACATTTTAAATCCCTATTTCCTTTCCCCCGCCCTTTTTTTTTTATTAACTCGGCTTTTGTCGTTTAGACTGCTATTCAATTCTGTAATTATAAAATATATATATTTACCTTATTTTAAATTGACTGATATTTTGTTGATAATTTAAACAACCTTGATTTTTTTTTAGGTTATTTTTTGCTATTTTCAACTCTTGCTACTCATTCTACTGGGATATCACATTCGATTGGGGTCTTGGTAACTTCAAAACCTTTAATCTCTCTGAATTTGTATATACAATTTTTAATCTAGAACAAAGTTCTGACCAAAATTCTCGATCTGATATTAAAGACAAAACTGATTTGCCTGTTTTTGACACTCTTTCTTCAAGTAACAATGCAGTTGTTTATGACGGACCATTTCTTCTACGGAAAAATTTAGCGTATAAATACAGTTTCATTTACTACATTGTTATAATTATTGACTTTGTACTTAGAGCTACTTGGACAATCAAACTTTCTTCTCATATTACCCTCGATAGCATTCCCAACGCTGGTTTCATATTAGGCGCGCTTGAAGTTTTGCGTCGCTGTATATGGATCCTATTCCGTGTTGAAAAAGAAGCTTGTTAAAATATTCTTTTCAACTCAAAAAAAAAATCCCTTCTCTCATTTTCAAATACCCTTAACTTTAAATTTTTTATATTTACGCTATGCATCTCCTAATGTTAATGACATCCTATAATATGTAGTTTTTATTTGGCTGCAACCTTTAAATTTCATAAAAAATAAAAATTTACATTTATACAGATACAGATACTGATTTTTACTTTTTGAAAGCAATTATATTCATAGTAAATCATAACCATTGGTAATTTTGTAAAAAAAAAAAAAAAATTGATAATGATTTACAAAAAATTTATGAAATTAGCTTTTACTTTTATCTTTCTATTATCGACTCGATTCTCTTTGCCAACTTTATAAAATTTTCATCTTCAAGGTAAGAGATTATCATTGATTTTATTTTTGCATCGCTAAAACTATTGTCAATAGTTTCGTTTAATTTATCGCTCGCGTTTTCAAACCCATCATTAAACCCATTCTTGTTATTTTTCATGCTTTCTGTAAAAATAATTTTTTGTGACTGATCAAGCGCTCTTTGCGAAAATGAAAATTCGCTGTTTCTTGGTATCTCGAAGTTATCCTTGTTACTTAACAGAGATACATAGTTTTGGCTATCACATTGTGAATTTTGACTTTTGATATTGTTTATAGTACTATTCTTAGCAGGCTGGCTATAACTAATATCGTTGTAGCCAAATTGAGAGTTATATGCGCTAGTTTGCTGGCTATTTTCTATTTGCGAAAACGAAATTTCGTCTTTAAAATACCCAATTGAGCTTTCGCGGCGAATTCTTTCTGAATTTCTTGCGCTATCATGTTGTTTATACCTTATTCTTCTTTCGCATTCAATGTTCATCCTGCTAATTTCGCCTATAAACATAGGAATTTCATTTACATTGTCAAATACAAAGTTCATGACAATTGTGAGATTTCCTTTGCCAGTGTCGCATATAACTTTCGGCATTTGAACTTGCTCTTCTGGCTTCAAATACTGATTATAGCTGAAACTGGAAGCTTTTTCGCTAATGTCAGAATGAGAAACTCTACATCCCACCACTTTTTCGCTGTACACAATTTTTGGGTTTTGCTGTGGTATTGAATTGTAGCTATCCTGGCCGTCTTTCCATAGTGGTACTATTGCCTATTAATTAATAATTTAAATACATTTGAATTTTGGAGGTGCAATAAATTTATAATTTTTTTTTTTTAAAAAAAAGAATGCATGTTTTATGCTTTGGTAATTACGAGAAGTAATATCAAGTAAAAATGTTGTTAATTACGATTATATTTGATATTTGGTTCGTTTGTGAGCTGTTATATGACCTATTTTCCATATTTGAGATTTGATTCTGTCTGAATACTATTCGGATTGATTTTGACGCGTACTCTACATATAGATATACATTATTGTATACATTTTTAGGTACGCTATCCCTTTGGCTGCTAGGAAGGCTCTTTCCTGTATAAACGCTTTGTTGAATGAATTTTTTTAATAGATACATGCGATTTTTTATTCTATGAATATTTAACTAAGGCTTAGAAGAAATTATCTACACGAGATGTCGAGTTTATAATAACTTTATAACAAATAAATCGATGGTAAAAATAAGATGAATTTATTATAGATCGAAAATTTTAGCAATTATTAAATTTTAAGAATTTTCTGATCGATATATTTAGGGAATAAACAGCCCTATTTATGCAATTTTTTTGATAGTTTGCAATACTGAATAAATTTAAGCTGAAAAAGCGTAACACGAAAACAGTATATAAACTCTTCTAGCTAAAGTTGACATCAAAACTAAATTTTTAAAGGGTTTTTTACAGAGTATGGATATTTGACAACAATATTGCCATACTAATTTTGCCTAAAATAGTAAAATTTTTTAAAAAGAAAACAGTTGATTAATAAGGTGTCGTTAGACACATAGTAATATAAATTTGACAACATTTCTTTTCGCTGGCTATTTTGGCTTGTTTTTTTCCCTCGTTTCAAAGTTTTGACACCTTCTATATGTGCAATTGCCGATTTCGTATAGTTGACACGCTTTTTGGCTTGAATTCTAATATAATTTACATTCTTTATATGGATACAATGAATAGAAAAACCATAAATCAAATGCTAAAATCGTCATATTATCATAAAATATAACTTCAAAAGCGCTAAAATATCGGGTTTTTTGATGGTTAAGCAATCATGTATAAATCCGATTTAAATAAACTTTGCCCAAGAAAAGCCTCAATCTGAATGCTTTTTTGTGTATAATTTCAACCTTTTACTTTTTTTACTATCATATGAATATCTGTGCTCTTCTATAATCAATTATAGATTATATTAAAAACATCTCGGGCTTTTTGATTTAAATGCCTCGAGTCTAATAAATGTTTAACCTTTAATTATAAAACCTATTTATCTAAAATGTCTTTGGAAATATGCACCCAGGTTGTATCTATATTTCCACACAATCAAAAACATTTGTGTAATTATGAGATAAATGTATTAATTTTATCCCTAACATTTTATTTTTTATTGTAACACATTTCCGTTGATCAAAGATTAATCTGTTGATTGAGAAATTTCAATCCTCTGTATTTCCGTTTAAGTGTTATCTAGAGTCAGTATTAATAGTATATATAACAATATATGAAGCCGTTAAATGATAGAATGTTTCTATTTTAAATTGGCTATTTTTGCCTCATAGGTATTCCTTGCCAGATATCGAGTTTTAAGCGCTCAAATAATATTCAAGTTTACATTTATCTCTTCGTTTTTTGTTGCTTACTCAATATACACTCAGAATGTGTTATGATATATATTGCCCTTTATAATGGAGTATATTCACTAAATTACAAAGAAAAAACTCGGCTAAAAAAGTAAAAGAACAATATTAAAACTCATAATAGCACTTTTTTAAAAAAAAAAATGCCTAGAAAAAATCTTAATATCTTGGGTACTACTATAAACCTATTATACATATTTTTGTTTTATTTTCCCTCCACAAATGTCTTTATTGACTTAACTGGAGTGGATTAGAATAATTATTAATATATTTACTAGCCATTTCATTTGATCTTGATAATAATTTTTAAATCATCTATTTGTGGAGAATATAAAGTAAAGAAAGCTATTAATAATTATTTCAATTAAACTGTTTCACTTTATAAAAAATTATTATACATTTGTTCTTCTATTCCTTTATCTTCTTGAATTCGGGACTTCTCTTCAAACTTCAAGTAAAGTAATAGAAATTATCATATATACTGGTCCTGTAATATCATTATTTAAATGAAAAAAAAAAAAACATGAATGTCTTGAAGTAATATTGAGTTTTTATAAAAAATAAAAAAAAGGACATAAAAGCTAAACTATAGGCTAACTATTATATTTTTAAAAGCAATAATATTAAAACAAAAAATTTATAATTAATTAAAGTTTCAGTAACTGATTTTTTATTTGATATTTTTTATTTGATATTTGATATTTTTATATTAACTGAAAAATATCGATCCGATATAGATATATGGTACAAAATCAATTAAAGTAGCACGACTAACTGAATAATAAAGTAATGGCTCTAAAATTTCAATCTTTTACATGTGGAGTAGTTTTTTTTTATGAGTTAGTATCGCTATATTAGAAATTATCTTTCCTTTCTATATCTGTGATATATTTTTTGCCTTATTTCTCTCTCTCTCTCTCTCCCTCTCTCTATCTCTCTATCTCCCTCTCTCTCCCTCTCGCTTGTTTTTTAAAAAAATATATATTATTTTATCAATCACATATAGGTATTATCGACTTATTTTCACAGTTGATATATATAAATAGTTATTAGTATTTTGAACCTTACCCTTGTATACTAATATATAACTAGATATCATAGTATCAAGATACCATTTTTGCGTATATTCTAAAAATTTTAAACGTTTAGAGCTGGATTTAGAAATAACTTTTATACCAGTTCATTTAATCGATTAGATATTTTTTTTCCCTTAAAATTAGAAAAAATTCTTTATTAGATAGATTTTGGTCATCAATATATAGAACTATCTTTCTTTTCTCAGTATTTGATGAAAGAATAATCAAAATCACGTTAAAATAAAATAAAATTTTAAACATATTTTTATGTCAACTAAACCTCAGATTACGAAAAATAAATAAATAAAAATGAACAAGAATGATTTAGCTATAGAATCAAAGTCCACCACATTGACAAATTTACAAATATCAGATATTCTCAAACAAAGATACAATAATAAAAGTCTCCGCCAACAGTACACAAAGCTAGGAGAAAAAACTTTGATATCTATTAACCCGTCAATATCTATCAGTGTCAACGATGATGAGTCTATGCAAAAATATATCGAGGCATATCGAAAAGAGCCCTCTAATAAATCAGCACTTCCCCCTCATGTATTTGAACTAGCAATGAACTGTCATTCGCACATGAAACAGACATCGCTAAATCAATCAATAATATTCATGTAAGCTATATAAAAATCACCTATGTATTAAATAATCATATTTATATTTTCTTTAAATATTTCGAATAAACTAATAATTTATTATAGTTATAAAATTATGAAAACTACAAAAAAGTTATTAGTTTAGAATTGTTATATTAGGCACATTGTACTAACGTCTTTTATTTGACTATAAATTTATAAAATAATAATAATAGGGGCGAGACAGGTTCAGGAAAAACAGAATGCAAAAGGCTAGCTATACGAATGCTATCATACCTCAGATGGCACAGCAAAAAAGATATGAGAATATATGACAAAATAATTGATGCTGAAACAGTAATCGAAGCATTCACTCACGCAAAAACGTCATTCCACGCCAATGCTACACGAATGGCTCTGTACACAGAACTACAATTTGATAGAAACGGAAGAATCAAAGGGTCAAAATTCATAGACTACATCCTAGACCCGTCCAGAATATCGCACGTTAAACCTAACGAAAGATCGTTCCATGTTTTTTACTACCTGATCCATGGCTCTTCTGAAAAAGACAAAAGTTCCTATGGACTTAACCAAGCCAGCTACGAGTACTTGTCGAAACCTGAATCCATCCAAAAACTAATCGGAATCGATGACTCTGCGCAATTTAGTGACCTTTGCCGTGCTATGAATTCTGTTGGATTTGGCCCGAAGCTCTCGAGCTATATCTTAAAAACTATATCTATCATTCTCTTGATTGGAAATCTAAATTTTGAAGATCCTAAAGATTTTACCACCAACGAATCTGCATCTAAAATTAAAAACTTTGACCTCGCTGAGCACATTTCTGGTCTGCTTGGTATTGATCCATATCTCCTCGAAAATAATTTGGTATATAAATCACATATGATAGGCAACGAGCAGTTTACCATGTACCTTGACTCGAAAAAGGCTTCTGAAAAGCGTGACTCTTTATCGTCTCTCATCTACTCTCTTTTACTCAAATGGATATTTAAAAAAATTAACTCTTGTTTAAACGACGCAAGCTATACAGATGATACTCGCAATATTATCGGAATCCTTGACGCTCCTGGATTTCAGAACTATACAACCAATTCTCTTTATGAGATGGTTATTAACTACACAAACGAAAGAATTTTTCATTTTTTGAACCACCAAATTTATCAAGTCGGAAACGCTGACTTTGAAAGTGAAGGTATTTCTGAAATTATAAAAAGCGTAAAATACGTGGATAACAACGATAATATCGATCTCTTTATAAAGCCTAAAATAGGAATTTTCCCTCTTATTGATAAATTAAGTAAAGATAATCCTAAAAACAAAAAACAGTCCGGCCAAAATCAAAATCAAAATGCGGCAAAGGATATTGAGCTTGTAAAAAGTATCTACAACAACTACCCAAACTATTTTGACAAAAAAAATCCAACAAATATCAATAAATTCGTCGTCAAACACTTCAAGTATAACTATACTTATTCATCAAATGGTTTCTTTGACTCGAATGATCAAAAGATACCAATTGAATTTGTAAACATGTTTTCCAGCACTGAAGAAGAAGAAAACACGCAAAATCCATTCATTGAAATGTTGTTTAAAAAATCTTCAATAATAACTGAAAAGAATCCCCATTTGAAGTCTGAAATTATTAAAGCTCACCAAGTCCTAACGCCAGATGCAGCTCCAACATCTTCGTTTAACTACAAAGCTCGCGAAAAGGTAAAGCCTCACTGTAATATCACAATGTATCATAAATCAATCGCTAGACTCATAAGCTCTTTGGATGAAACCATTCCTTGGGTAGTATTTAACATCAAGCCCAACGAAAAAATGGAGCCTGGAATATGGTCATCACAGTTTGTTGAAAGGCAAGTTGAAGCTTTTGGAATACCTAATATAGCATTAAGGAAACAATCTGAATTCGTTGCTTCTTTAGTCCACTCTAGCTTCGTCTCGAGATACAGTCAAATCCTCAAACCTATTATTATTGATATGAACCCTCAATCCGATATTCAATCGATTGAGATTTTGCAAATGAATCTTGGTTGGCATAAAGCCGATTTATCTATCGGTAAAACTAGAGTATTTTTGAGCTTTAAAGCTTGGAAATACCTCGAATATAAGGCAAATGATCTTGCTAGACTAGAGCAAATAGAAAATTCTGATGATCCAGAAAACATTGGAGAAGATATGATATCGATATACACTGACGATGGAGTAGACCAAGATTCGAGCTTTAATAGCGAAAATAGCTTTGATGAAAATGTTGATCCGGATTTAAACGAAATTGAGATGAAACTGACAAGGCAAAAAAATCATAATAATAAAGATGTATATATAGAGCAGAATGAAAGAAATGATACAGAATCACGCGAAAACAATTTGAATCATGAAAATAGCGAGCCAATTTTAAATCCGGCTGATCCGCCTTTTGACGAAAGAAACGGAAGTAAAACTCCTACAAACGCTGCTCTATTCACAGATCATATTGTCCCGGAAAATTTAGATGGTCCAAAAAACTCAAATGCCGAAAAACCTGATATCTCAGGGTCTGAAAAGGAGTTTTTTGGTAGCCCGGACACGATGAACGATAATAGTAAACCAGAGTTGGATTCAACATTGAAAGCTAAATTGATTGACATAATTCCAGATCAGTTAAATGATCTAGAAAAGCCAAAGAAAAAAAATTCAGTGAGCAGAAATAATTGGCTAGCTATTGTTTGGCTAGTAACTTGGTGGATCCCATCTCCGATGCTTTATTATTTAGCTAACCTTAAGCGAAAGGACCAACAAATAGCTTGGCGTGAAAAGTTTACTTTGTGTGTGTTTATTGCTCTATGCTGCGCATTAACCATATTTTGGATAGCCATTTTAGGGGTTTTAATCTGTCCGAAGCAAAAAATATACACTATAGAAGAGCTCCAGGGATATAACAGTGCAAATAATGCTATGGTTGCAATTCGAGGAGAAGTTTTTACAATCAAAGACTTTAACCACGATGGAGTTGACTACAAGTATCTTGTTGATAACAACTATCCTGGAAAGGATGTAAGCGATAAATTCCCTTACCAACTTTCATTTGTTTGCTCTGGGCTAGATATTGACGCTAGACTATCAATGTCACCAAAAACTGAATTGTATTCCGATGCTTATTTCCACGATCAGCGATTTTGGAAGAATCCAAACATGCTAAAAACAGGTGGTTTCAACTTTTATCAATATAGGGTAATGAAAACTATGCGCGATAAATATTTCAAAGGGCATATTGGAATACCTGCTGAGAAGGTTAAGAAAGATAGCATTGGTATTCCTAACTCTCCTGGCCAAAAAAAATATTGGGCCATTATAAACCAAGAGGTATTCGATTTAACTGAATACGTTAACCATAGAGGCGCAGCTTATGTCATTTCGCCTGATGGTTATAGCAACGATACAAAAAATAGGGATTTTTTAGACAGTAATATTCAAGAAATGTTCTTCCAGTATTCTGGTCAGGATATAACTGAAAGATGGGAAAGATTCTTCGCTACAAATACTGAACTTAAGAAAATATATTATAATTGCTTAAAAGGTGCATTTTTTGCAGGAATAATTGATAAAAGAAAATCTTTCCAATGCTACTTTGCAAATTATATTATGCTTTCAAGCTCAATTGCTTTAACAAGTATTATATTGTTCAAATTCTTGGCTGCTTTGCAACTAGGCACACAACGCGAGCCAGAAGAGAATGATAAATTTGTTGTTTGTAACGTTCCTTGCTATACTGAAGGTGAAGAATCTCTCAAACTAACTCTCGAGTCTCTAGCGACATTAAGATATGATGACAAAAGGAAACTACTTTTTATTATTTGTGACGGCATGATCATGGGGTCAGGAAACGATAGACCTACTCCTAGAATTGTTCTTGATATTCTTGGAGCAGATCCTGATTTCGATTGCTTACCTTTAAGTTTCCAATCGCTGGGAGAAGGTTCAAAGCAGCACAATATGGGGAAGGTTTACTCTGGGCTTTATGAGGTAGCTGGGCACGTAGTTCCTTATTTGGTCGTTGCGAAGTGTGGAACACCAAAAGAGAGATTTAGACAAGGCAATAGAGGAAAAAGAGACTCACAAATAATTTTGATGCGATTCTTCAACAAAGTACATTTCGACCTTGAAATGACACCATTGGAGCTGGAAATATACCACCAAATAAAAAATATCATTGGTGTTGATCCAAGCTTTTATGAATTTGTTATGATGGTTGATGCAGATACGTACGTTTTCCCAGAATCTTTAAATAGGATGGTTTCATGTATGGTTCACGACTCGAAGCTGATGGGAATATGTGGAGAAACTAAACTGGCTAATGAAAAAGATACTTGGGTAACAATGATTCAAGTATATGAGTATTATATTTCTCATCATTTGTCAAAGGCTTTTGAATCTCTTTTTGGATCTGTTACTTGTCTTCCTGGTTGTTTCAGCATGTACAGACTAAGAGCATCTGAAAGCGAGTACCCGTTATTAATAAACAACGAGGTTTTAAAAGATTATTCTGAAAACAACGTAAACACTTTACATAAAAAGAATCTTTTATCTCTTGGTGAAGATCGATATCTAACAACGCTTATGCTTAAACATCTACCATATTACAAAATGAAATTTACTCCAGATGCTCAGTGCAGAACGAATGCACCAGATACTTGGAAAGTTTTACTGTCTCAAAGACGTAGATGGATAAACTCGACTGTTCACAATTTGCTAGAGCTAGTATTTTTACCCAGACTATGTGGATTCTGCTGCTTTTCAATGAGATTCATAGTATTTATTGATTTGTTTTCGACTATAATTATGCCAGCTACTGTTGCATATCTCGCATATTTGATATATGTTTTGGCTACGTGGACATCTGATATCCCAGTAATTTCTATATCTTTGCTAGTGTCAGTTTATGCGATGCAGGTTCTTTTGTTTATTATAAAGAAGCAATGGCAGCATATTGGTTGGATGATAGTATACTTTTTCGCCATACCAGTGTTTTCATTTTTTATTCCTGTTTATTCGTTCTGGCATTTTGATGATTTTAGCTGGGGAAATACTAGAGTTGTTGTAGGCGATGGGCAAAAGAAAAAATTCGTTGAAGAGGAACAGGATTTTGATCCAACTATTATTCCAACTAGAAAATGGGCTGAATACGAAGAGGAAGCAATGAACGAAATCAAAAATATTAGATATGGAAGTGAGAATCCATTTAGCAATTCTAACAGCGAAGTTACAAACACCTCTAGAGGATATTCGCCATCAAATAACGGCTCTGTGTATTCAAGCAACTTTAACTGGAACAGCAGTAGAAATAATCCAATGCTCTTTATGCATAATGGAAACAGCTCGAATAACACTAATAACAGCAATTTTTTATCCGGCAGTATAAGAAACGATAGTTATGAGGGCAAAATTATCGGAAACTCTCTAGAAAATGTTAATTTCCAACAGTCCGCTCAGCAAGGAAATTCTATTTATAACCAGGGCCACCCAATGTTATCACAAAATGTACAAAATATATACCACTCTAACATTGATCCAAATAATATCTTTAGTTCAAATCAAGTAATGCCACAACATCAACAGCTGTTATTGCAGCAGCAGCAGCAACAACAGATCCTTCAGCAACAACTTCATCACCAGCACCTTCAGCAGATGCATCAGCAGTATATCACAAGCAGTAGCTTTAACCAACCAATGATTAACCAAAGCACTGACCAACATGAGCAGTATATGCGATACTTGGCAGCTAACGGCCAGTTAATAAGCCAAAACTTAGCAAGTCAATCTAATTTAAATGTTATAAACAAAATGGATACCTTTGAAGGGACCAATGCCACAGAGTTTGCACCATCAGGGAACGGATTTTTTGGACAAAATATAACTAACAACCAATTCGCAAATGATAATAGCAACTTTCGATCGAGCTTAGCTGGCGGCAAATCTTTGAATTTTGAGGACACAGAAAAAGGGGAAAATATAGGTTTCACCAATATTGATGCTACAGATGAGTTGTATAGGATCAAGCATGCTGTATTAAGCGAAATTAGAAAGATAGTAGATGGATCAGATTTGTTGCGAGTTACAAAGAAACAGATTAAAGGTAGAGTAGAATTTAATTGCAGTTTGGGCGGAGAAATCAAGGAAAAGCTGAATGATTTTATCAATGAAAACATTGATGCGGCAATATCCGAAAAAATATAATCTAAAATAGGTTGTGTAATATATTGAAAATGTTTTTTTTTAAAACTTTAAATCTAGAAAATACTCATTTTATAAACTTATCACCTGCTAGTTATGCATTATTGTTATTATTAATTTATTGTTCATCTATTTTAATTAAAATAAAATAAAATAAAATTATTTTTTATGATATGATTTACTTGGTTTGATTATTTTAATCTATACACACTTTATGGTCTAAAAAAAGTCTATAACTCATTTCTATTAAAATTATCCAGCTTAGTAAAATATATCAAGATGCGTTACATATGTGGAACGCTACACTAAAAAAAAATAATAATATTAATAATAATGCTTTCAAGTTGAGGAGTTGAACATTGGTCTATCTTTTATACAGACTTCGAGAAAATTTTTTGAGTGAGAAAATAGGAGAAAGTATTGGATTGGGGTATAGTGTAGTGTAGTGTGGGTATATCGTCATTTAATTATTTGAGGGTTATAAATTATAGATAGGTGATGAGAATTAAAATCGAAATTGGTGAATTGGTGACGGACGTTATGGGAACAACTCTTCAGGGTCAAAAGAAGCTACGTTTGCGAAATTGTATTTGGGAGGGTCGCGATATAGGATGTAATGTTGGATAATGAACACCAAATCGAAAAATATTGAAATGAGTGATAAAAACATTTTTCCTGGGTTATCAAACATCAAAAATATATTTCCGGCTAAGTGGGAGTCAATCGCAAGCTGTGAGATAGAAAAAACTCCACCAGTGATGTCGAGTAAAACGTTATGTACGGACCATCCATCGGTTGATTTGCGTTTATAATTGGAGTAGGCTTGTGGTATATATTTTGTGATTGTTAGGAGCAGCTTAAAATAAGATGAAATGATAAGGGCTTTATAAAGAGGCGTAAACAAAAAAGCAATAACCACAAGGAAGATGGAAGACGATATTAATAAGCCGGCAGAGGCAGATAGTTTTTGGTCTGAGGTTCTTGTGTAGAAAGTACACTGGTATATCACTACTAAACTGGTGAAGAGAGAGTGTAGGGCAAAGAAAACATCATTTATCATAATTAAAACAGGGTGGTTATTTTCTTGTGAGTATTGGACTTTGATTGAATCGAAAAAGTAGAAGCCAACATTGTACAAAGAATAGAAAAAGAAACCTAGGGCGCTCATATAAGCGAAATCGATCGACAGTCCAACTACGGATTTTCTTTTGAAATTTAGAAATATCTGTGGGTACGAGCTAATTGACCATGCGAAGAAATACAGCTATGATTTTTAGTTTGAATTTTTAGTATACGTAGCTATATTTCTGATAAATAATTCGGAGATACATGTTAAAATTAAAATTAAAATATCTTACCCAGCCCAAGGTAAATGAAATAGATTCGAGAATCCCAGAAGAATTGCGGTAATTCGAATTGAAATACATATTTTTTTTCTGTTTATAGTCAGTATTATTAGCGCTTATGTTTTTTATTGTAGAATTCGGCGTAGACTCTATTATTTTTCTTAGATAAAGAAGGCGCTCTATAAGTGTTTAAAATGAGGATGTTTAAGCGCCGAGTATGCTTATAAAAGTTTTGAAAATAGATAAATATTATTCCTGATTTTTTTAGCCTAAAATATGATCTTATTTTTAAGGGTATAGTTTAGGATATTAAAGGATGCATTCATTAGTACTCATAAATATGCTTTCGTTTTAAAAAAGATATACTTCTGAATTGTGAAACTTTAAATGGGGCGAAAAAGATATTAGGATTGCTTTTTTATGAACAAGTCAATAATTTTAATATTTGGGTAGCATAAACAATATTAGAGCCCAATGATTAGCTTTAAAACTTTCAGGCTAGAAAAGACTGAGCCCAATTTCTGCTACCTTTACAAGCCCAGACAAACTAATTGGTCTGTGCCCAATACAGCCCAAACTTTAAAAACTAAGCCTGAGCCTATAATATTGCAGCTTCTAGTCAACTCGATAATAAAAAGCAAATTATACTCTACGCCAATAGATGCCCACGAGCGCAATAAATAAACGTCTCTAATCCTGTCACAAAGCCTTATTCGCCACCTGGGCCTGAATTAGCCTCTCAAATACCTATGCTTGTAGAAACTGCCAATAACCTCGATGTAATATCATCAGCTCTTGAACAATATACAATCAAACTTCCAACAAGCGCATGAAAATAATCCGCCTCGCTCTAGACCTGATATATCTTTTACCATTCTCAACTTGACCCGTTCCTATGCAGTAGACTATTTTTGATCTACAGCCTATTTCCAACCTATACCTAAGACTAATAGCTTAAATCTTAGACCCACAAAAATATTGGCTCATTGTAAAATAGAACCAAATATTAATTTACTTCTTATTTTTTTTTGTCTGAGAGTTTATTAAACATAATTTAAAAGTATACAAAAAACTATTTAAAAATATTAATGTACCTACGGGTAATAAATAAATCCTTATTTTATACATTTTTGACCCCGGAAAATCCACAAGACTCACTTATTTTACTACGTATTTATTTTATTTTGCTCAATTTTATTAGCTAGTGTATTAATATTCTCTGACTGTATAATTGAGTGTAACTATTTTTCTCAACTATAGGTATGAGAAGTTCTTAGGAGCTGTCAGAAATTATTTTACTAGTTATTTTATTTGATACATTTTGCTAAATAAAAAATCGACTGTATCAAATAACTTTTAATATTATTCACTAATACTATTATTAACTATAATTAAAGATTGAAAATAGCAAAAGTTCAACAATAAATTCACCACTGTAAAAATATCATCGCGTATGAATACATCTTCTGGTAATTGAAAACTATTATCCTAACACATCAGTTTACCATTTCAAAACACCATCTTCATCCTATTACTATACCTCTTAATATATTCTTATTCGCTAGATTGTTCTAAATAGAATTAAAAAACATTTATATTTATATTTATATTTATACTTATATTTATATTTATATTTATATTTATATTTATATTTATATTTATATTTATATTTATATTTATATTTATATTTATATTTATATTTATATTTATATTTATATTTATATTTATATTTATATTTATATTTATATTTATATTTATATTTATATTTATAT
>LSSN01000417.1:22710-55140 GCA_001970855.1 Smittium culicis
TATTTATATTTATATTTATATTTATATTTATATTTATATTTATATTTATATTTATATTTATATTTATATTTATATTTATATTTATATTTATATTTATATTTATATTTATATTTATATTTATATTTATATTTATATTTATATTTATATTTATATTTAAGATAAGTTTTTTTTACAAAATAAATTTACAAAAAAATTTAGTGGTTTGAGCATTGTGGTTTTCCTGATTTCGGAAATTATATCAGTTATCTAAATTAACTAAATTTTACAAAGATATTCTAATCCAATTGGACAATATAAATTTCATATAATTAATTCTTTATTACATTAAATCTCTTAATTATTATTCAAATAATCATATTGATTTATATTTATAACTTAAAATTATTTACAGACAGATAAACTTTTGCAAATAACGCGAAAAAATCAAAAAAAAAAATTTTTTTTGAAATTAAAACTCGTTTAATAATTGTTAGTTAAGCTTGTTAAAAATAAACGTTAAAATTTGATTAAGTTTCGATGAAATTATTCTCACTATATATTTTATCGCGTTTATTCCAAATATATCTAACAATTTTTTCATATATATTTATTTTTCAGATAGATAATCTTTTAATTATATTATTTTATACATTTGAATTTTAGTTGGTGTTTATGAATTAATGTGAATATTTTAAACAAAAAAATTTCCTAAAAAAATTTATAAAATCATTTCTAATTATCGTAAAAAGTATAATTGAGCTTTAATCCAATGTTATTCCTTAATGAAGATATCGAAATTATTTTTCAATTATACTTTTTATATTTGAAAAAAAATTTTATACTGGATAACTCGTAGGTGATCTAATCTAATTCAAAGAAATTTTAAAATAACTTTTAAAAAATATAAATAATATAAAAATAAACCGAAAATAATATATTTAATTATTATCTATGAGCTCCTAGATAAAAAAAATTGAAAATTAAATATTATTACTAGAAAATATAGATTTATTTTATAAGAAAAACAATAACGATATATGTTAAAAGTTTGATATTTTTCTATTTTATTCTTATTATTGAAAGTTATGATTTATTAATTTAATACAGAGGATTATTATATAATACTATATAAAGATAAATATTGATATTTATAAATTATAAAAATACAACATATAAACACGTGAAATGCTTACAAATTAAATTAGAAATGATAAATGATTTTTAATTAAAAATTATATAATCCCAATGAATACGAGCTCCAATATATTTAATAAATTTTTTCTATTTATTTAACTCATTACATTCTGACAATGAGAGATTATTATTTAATATTTAGATTTTAATGATATTTGTAAAAAATGATTTACACTTTTATTCATATATTATGACTTTTTAGCTTTTAATACATTCATTCTCTTAATTTTAACAACATATGAATATATATAATTGGATCATTCTAATATTTACGTATTTGTGACATTTATATTATATCAAATTTACCTTGATATAATTCTACCTATATATTATTTTATAATTTAAATATAACAACTTAAATTCTAATTTTTAGTAGAATTTTTTTTGCTGAATAAGTTTTATAATCATATTATAGAAATCTATATTTTTATAATATTATATATTTTAGAAATAAAAATACATTATTTAAAATTTTTATATTTAAATAGGTCATTTGAAAATATATGATCGTAAAATATTCTGTAATGTTTAATTTCATGCTTATTTGACCAATTTAATTTCTGGTATTAAAAATGACTCATTTAATTCATGTAAAAGCAAATTTGGGAAAAAAAAGGCTTGGTACAAATATTTATTAAATCAAACAAGTAATATTAATAGTATTTTAGAGATAATTGTTTTTTTCTATAAAATTATGTACAATTTATACGCGTTAGTGTTAATTCTTTTATGGGTATAATATTTTAATAATTTATATATAATTTATGTAAATACATAGAATAAATCATTTAGTTTTGTAAATAGTGTTTATGTATAACCTTATATTAATAATAATTTGTATTATAGAGATTTTTCCTGTATGTTCAAAAGAATTTAAATTTTTTATTTAAAATTAAACTAATTTATTTTATAAATATGCAATATTATAAAAAACCAATTTTTAATATTGGATAGGTTAATTAATTGGTATGAGCACTTTTTAATATGAATTTTGTTTCTATTAATATTTATCGACGTTAATAAAAGGTACTAGATGTATGATTTAATTTAAAATTTGTATTTATTATAAACTTATTATATTTTATTAATTTTTGATATATTTTAATTGCATCTGAAATTTATAACTTTGATATATTTAAATTTTAAAACATGTAAATGAAATATTAAATATTTTTTTGTTGATTCGAATTAAATAAAGCATATTTTATATATCTTTAATAATTATTCCCAAGGATATAATTATATACCAAATATTTTAAAATTTTAAATGAAAATAGTGTGATATATTATTTATATAAAAAATTAACGCGTATATATCTAATAATAAATACCTAATAAATTGATAGAATTAAATATAATTTTTCATATTTTATTAAAATTTAACAATATAATAGTACCTTCCAGTTCAATCTTTCTTTTTCATTTCTTAAATTTAGAATATTTTCAATGTTATAAGCCTGGATAGATTACAAATAAAAAAATGCTCATTTTTTTTTTTATAAAGCTTGAGATACTTATTAAATATCATTTATTCCATTTAATTGAGTTTATATACATTTGATAATTTAGTAATTTGAGTATTCAAATAAATCATTATAAGTAATTGAAATATAAAAAATTAATAATTCCGTAATTTATGTGAATAAATTCGCATAAATTACAGAATAAATTAAAAGTTCAAAATTGATAATCATATTTGTTACTATAATTCTGGTGAAATATAATAATATAGTATTGAAATTATTGTGAAATTTAAATTGAATAAAAACCGCAAATTTTATTTATCACAAAAATAAAATATTTATTCTTCAGCTTATATGAAATATTAAAAAATTCTATTGAGGACTATAAAAGATTTTGTCGTTTATTTTTATATCGAATAGAGATATATGTAATTGGTTTATCTATTCATTTAAAAAATTCCACCAACATAAATTCGATATATTTAATTATTCTCCCCCCCCCCCCACAGTAATAAGTATTTTATTTATATATTGCATTCAAATTTAGAATAAATTTATATTTAAAAATTATTATTGAGTTGTAAATAATCAAAATTTTAAAAATTCAAAAAGTTTTTTACAATATTATTTACATAAAATATAAAAATTTCTGTCTGAAATAAAAAAAAAAGTATATTCTTTACCGTAATAAATATTTTTTAAAAATTATAAGTTCCTTAATCTAAAAAAATTATAAGTATACATTTAAATTTTAAATCAAGACAAGAATGTATTTTATTTAGGTTAAATTTTATACTTTTTTCAGATTTTATTTTTATATAAAATACTGTCTGTAAAATTTAGAGTGATGTGAAAACTAGATTACAGATAAATTAAATCATAATAATTACCCTTAAGCTAATAGTAGCACTTGATTAATCGAAATTTTTTTACTTATTTTTTTTTCTCAATAAAAATTGATATTTTTATAATATTTGATAGCTTTTTTTAAATATTTTTTATTGGTTGAATAAATAGTTTTATATATTGTTAAGCTATAAAGTATAATATTTTTATTTCATTACGAATCCATCATATTATTTTCAATAATCTAATATTTATAAATTTTTATGAGGCTACGAATACAACATATAAGTTTTATATTTATATACTAAAGTATAAATTAAATTAGTAATCAATTTAAATTTCATGTATCTATTTTATAATCTTTATATCTTATGAGTATTTTTATATTATCTTGTACCGAATATAGGTTTTTATCCATTTTATGAGAGTTTTTACAAATTATATATAATATTTTTTTTTAATTATAAGTATATTGAAATTGGATTATTCAATAACAAAAGTGATTAAAAAATAAATTTAACTAATTCTACAACTTGAAAGTTTCTTGTTAAATTATTCATAACACAAAAATATTGCGAGAAAAAACAGTTTACATGGTTAAGCGTGAAAAAACTTGGGTTTTAGATACTTAGATAAATTTCTGTGTCAAAATATTCTTAATTTTGCACGAATCTAGAAATTAGCAATGGGTATATATTATAAGTATATTTGCATAGAATATACGGTTTAAAAATTAAAAAAGCAGGTATAGAGAATCAATAGCAGTGGTATTTATTAGGGAGCGAGGTAAATGTAGAGCAATACTTGAGAGGAGAAATTAGTATTTACTTGATAAGACTATAATCAAAAATCAAATAAAGATCGATACTTCTTACGACTATAGTTTTTTTATGAGTTGGTGTTTATTTATTGAAATTTACCAAGTGCTATTTTAGCTTATATATGTATGATGTGTAAAATGTGGGGCATATCTTTAGACTAATGTAATAAAATATATGCAGAGACAATTTTAAGGATTCAAAGCTATATTTTGAGTTAAAGGGAAATTGAAGGCCAATCACTGTGTCTTATAAATTCCAAATTCTCAATATCGCGGTGACTATAATCTATTGGTCAATTTTTTCTTCAATGAAAATTAGCTAATCAATATACGTAAAAACCAATTATAGCAATGTAAATAATACATTCAGAATAATAAACTAGCTAATTAAAAAACGTATCACGAAAAATATATGTCATAGGTGGCTCAAATAATATAGTTTGAACAAGAGTGATTACGATAATCTTATAATTATTGGCTGTCCTATATTAATGATAAAAAGAATATATCGAATTGGCCAATGGGTATTCAGAATTTGCATGTATAATTGGCGTAGATAGAAATATGCGCGAAAAACAATATATTAGCCTTGGGATAATTATTAATAAATAAATAAGTAAATAAATAAATCCTACACTTACGCTTTAATATTTTTTTTAAATCGTAAAAATTTTCTAATTTTCAACATTTCAGTTTTAATAATATTTTTTTTATTGAATACTTCAATTTTATTAATATTTTTATTTTTTTATCGAGTATTTCAGTTTTATTTTTTTATTGAGTATTTCAGTTTTAAGATTTGTACTTTAATGCTTTTATGAAAAGCTAATCTGTAAATGCCTCAAGCCACTCTTCCTGGAATTACTTTAGAAAGAGTAATCAAAATAGTCAAAGTAATACTCCACTAACGTTTATCATCATTTTTATTTTATCTAGCCCTTTATATCAATGTTTTTTTATTCCCATTTTCCTTCTTTAAAAACTCTCATCATACTTATTCCCGTCTACTCAATTAAATTTAGGTTGTAAAGCAGCTCAAAGAAAATGGCGAAACTGAAGAATCGAACCCCGAACTTGCCAAAATGGTTCAATTTTTAAAATTTTGCTCCCAAAATCAGCAACAATTTAAAAACCAAATTATTCAAGATAAACAATCCTCTGATCAACAAACTCAAAATTTAAATCAGCCTCAAAATGATTTGGTTTCTAACCCCCAATCTGCAACCCAAACCACCCCGAGTCAAGCACTACCTGCTAATGACTCCGAAGCCTCCAATAATCAAAAGCTAAGGGAAAATCAGTTAGCTATTTTAAGACAACAGATTGTTGCGTATAGGGCTCTATCTAACAATGCACCTTTAACCCCTCAACTGCGTAAGCTTTTATACCTAAGTTCTATGTCTGATGAAGAAAAAAAGGCTTTAGATTCTCATAACTCCAATCCTGATTCTGTTGGTTTTGAAGTTATCAAATCTTTTAATAGAGATTTTAAAAAGCCTGATGACTCTTCAAACATTCATTCCATATTGTACCCCGAGCAAATTCTTATTAATAAGCATAAAGATCCCGCTCTAACAGGAAGGCTCCAAAGACTGCTTGTGCCTAGTATAACCCCAATAGGCTTGGATTTAAAAAACATTTTTAGCGAAAAAGAGCGAAAAAATAAATATCTTTTCGAAGCCAGAAAACTCTCACTTGAAAAACAGCTCTCAAGTAATCTTGAAGACGACGTTAGATTAAGAAAACTTGTTGAAATTAAATCAATTAATCTTCTTGAAAAGCAAAAAAAATTAAGGAACGATATTATTAATGGAATGAAGCAAAATGTTCACATCTCTAACTCCTCTGAAAGAGCTGCTTTAAGGCGCGCTAAAAAACAATCTCTTCGTGAAGCTCGCGAAATCGAAAAGCTAGAACGCCAACAGCGTGCTGAAAATGAACGTCTTAAAAAACAAAAGCACACCGATCAATTGCTATCCATTGTAAACCATGGGCGTGAACTAGTATTATGGCATCGTAATCAAGCTCAAAAAACTATAAAGCTTGGAAAAGCTGTACAGCAGTTCCATGCGCATATCGAACGTGAAGAACAAAAACGCCAAGAGAGACTATCAAGAGAGCGTCTTCAGGCCCTTCGCGCCGATGATGAAGAGGCTTATCTTAAACTTATCGATCAATCAAAAGAAACTCGTATCACACATCTCCTACAGCAAACTAATCAATATCTGAGCTCCCTTACCTCAGCTGTAAAGCTTCAGCAAGACTCTGTAGCTGATAGCCTATCCTCAGTACCCCAAATCACCGAAAAACCTCTTTGGGCTCAGACTAACGCCGAGATGGTTGATCCTGATGATGATGACAAGCTTGACTACTATTCTATCTCCCACAGAATACAAGAATCAATTATTGAGCAGCCTAAATTACTAGTTGGAGGTACCCTTAAGGATTATCAGATTCGAGGCCTTGAATGGATGGTTTCCTTATATAACAATCGTTTAAATGGGATACTCGCTGATGAGATGGGTCTCGGTAAAACTATTCAAACCATTTCTCTAATTACATACCTTATTGAAGTTAAGAAACAGCCTGGCCCTTTCCTTATAATTGTTCCTCTTTCTACAATCACTAATTGGGTTCAAGAGTTTGAAAAATGGGCCCCTGAAGTTGCTTTAATTTGCCACAAAGGCAGCCCAACCCAAAGAAAGGAAATGGTTAACCATATTAAACGCGGCGCATTTAATGTCGTTTTAACTACATACGATTATATCATCAGAGATAGACTTATTCTATGCAAAGCTAAATGGGTTCATATGATTATTGATGAAGGCCATCGTATGAAAAACGTAAACTCAAAGTTAGCAATAACCTTAACTCAACATTACAGTACTAGATATAGGCTCATCCTCACTGGTACCCCTTTGCAAAATAATTTACCAGAGTTGTGGGCCCTATTAAACTTTATCCTTCCGCACATCTTCAACTCTGCTAAAGGTTTTGATGAATGGTTTAATGCACCTTTTGCTGGAACCAATGGACAAGATCGTATTGATCTTAACGAAGAAGAACAGCTTCTTATTATTAGAAGATTGCATAAAGTTTTGCGTCCATTCTTGCTTAGAAGGCTTAAAAAGGATGTAGAATCTGATTTACCTGATAAAGTCGAGCATATAATCCGCTGTAGAATGTCAGCATTACAAAACAGACTGTATCACCAAATGAGGAAGTTTGGTACTCTTTTCCATGACGTGGATGGGATTAACGAAGCAATTCAGGCTAAAACAGGAAACGATCCTCTAACCGGTAAACCATATAGCAAGAAACCATTCAAAGGCGTAAGTGGTCTAAACAACACAATTATGCAGCTAAGAAAGATTTGTAATCATCCTTTCGTATACGAAGACGTTGAAAGCGCCATTAATCCCATGAAGACTAATAATCCTTTGCTATATCGTGCTGCAGGCAAATTTGAAATCCTTGACAGAATACTCCCCAAGCTCTTGAACACTGGTCACAAAATTCTTATTTTTTTCCAAATGACTCAAGTTATGACTATTATGGAGGACTTCCTATCTTGGAGAGGTATTAGATCGTTAAGGCTTGATGGTTCAACTGCAGATGAAACTAGAAGAATGCATATGAACAACTTTAATTCCAGTTCTGAAGTCAAAGTATTTTTGCTATCAACAAGGGCAGGTGGTCAAGGTTTAAATTTGCAAACTGCAGACACTGTTATTATTTTCGATTCAGATTGGAACCCTCACCAAGATCTTCAAGCACAAGACAGAGCGCATCGTATTGGCCAAAAGAATGAGGTGAAAATATTAAGGCTTATAACTAGAAAATCCATAGAAGAAACTATTCTCCAAAGAGCCCAATTCAAGCTTGATATTGACGGGAAAGTTATTCAGGCCGGAAAGTTCGATAATAAAAGTACAGCAGAAGAACGTGAAGCATTTTTAAGATCGTTGTTGCGTGGTGATGATGAAGAAGAGGAAGGAAATAATGCTTCTACCGCTTTAGAGGATGGTGAATTGCGCGAAGAAGACGATGATTGGTCAGATGAAAATCTCAACATGATTTTATCGCGTTCTGAAGAAGAGCTCAAAATCTTTGAGAAAATGGACCGTGAAAGAGCCATAACTGACTTGGATGAACTCGGTGTTTTAGGACTAACTGGTGCCAGTCTCAAAACTAGACTGATGATTGATGCCGATTTACCAAGCTATTATCTTAAAGATTATAATCCAGAAGAAATTCGCCAAAAGAGAATTGCAGCTGAGCTCGAGGATAATAGTAGAAGACATAATGTAGTTTACTATGACGATGGTCTTACAGAAGAACAGTGGCTAGAGGCCCTTGAAGACGATAATGTCGATCTAGATGATTTGATTAAGAAAAAGAGAGAACGAAAAGAAAGGAGACGCATTCGACAGATGGAGAAACTAAACCAACCTGATGATGAAATTATAGCTCAATCAACCAATACACCGCTTTCTTCAAAAAAGAGGGGTCGACCCAAAAAGCCAAGCAGCTCACACCAGAAATCGTATAACAACTCTCCTGATGACGATAACTTATCTAATCTATCTAACGATGACATGGAATATGATGATTATAGTAAACGCCAATCATCAAAATCAAACTTAATTTCCAACGATACCCCAAGCGAGCGAAAAAGAGCAAGAGTTGTTGGTGCATTTGACGACGATCCTGGAAGCGTTACTATACCAGGAACACCGAGCACACCTAGCGGGGCATATGGGCAGCCAGAAGGAATTAACCCAAGCTTGCTATCTTCTTCAATTAAAAATTCTTCAAAGAAAATACGTAAAAAGCCAAGTAATTTAGGAAGAACAATAGATCCTCTCTCATCCCAAGAAAGGGTTGAAATGGTTAACCAAATGAAAAGTATATACGAGCTGGTGCTAAATGATATTGTGGAAGAAGATGGGTACTCAAGGCAAAGGTGTGAGTTGTTTTTAGATTTACCAAACAAGAAGGATTATCCAGACTACTATATAGTAATTAAGAGGCCTATTGCCATGAGGATGATTAAAAAACGTGTCAAGTCATCTGCCACATATAATCCACCAACATCAGCATCATTGCAATCTTCTAACCCAAATGCACTTGCACACTATTCATATTCAAGCCTAGAAGAGTTTCATGACGACTGGGTACGCATGTTCAACAACGCAAGATTGTATAACGAGGAAGGATCTATGGTTTATGTGGATGCAGTCGAACTCCAAGTTTTGATTGAACAAAGGTTGACAGAAATAACAGGACGCAATTTCAACAAGTGGAAGAACAGCGAGCAATCGTCAAGGGGCAGCGAGATGCCAGAGGAGTGGGTTTCTGCGGCTCACGCAATCAACACAGCACTGACTGCTAGAGGAATCAAAATCGATACAGAACAAGAACAACAACCTCCTCTTTAATTATAAATAAACCATTCTTATAAAAAAAAAAAAATTTTTTTTTTACTTTTATTATCATATCAAATTTTTTTTTAAATATTAATTATCTAAAAAAAAAAAAATTAATGCTATTTCCTACTCAACTCAACCTTTAACTATGACTAACACTAAAAATTTGAAACTTTTAAATTTAAAAAACTGAATTTGAAAAGTAAAAAAAAAAAAGAATAAAGACACAAGAGATTTCTGAATAAAGAGGCGATTTTTCAGACGAATTTAGGCCGTTTCGACTTAAAGTCAACATACTGCGCCGAGTTTTTAGCAAAGTTGGAGTGCTCGATGTGTAGCGGAAAATTTTTTCCAATGAGGAATATTTTGTTTTTGTATTTGTGAGGGTTGAGGGGAGTCTCTGCAGCGCTTGAAGGAGCAGCCGGCTGAGTGGCGAAGGTGCTGGCAGGTTCGGGCGGCACGGCGTTCGATACGAGCGTCGAGTGGAGCGAGTTGAGGTGGACAGCGGGCGAGGAAGAGTTTGCGCGAGATTCGAGGGAAGAAAGCGGGTCAGCCAAATCGGGTTTTGAGTATAGGTTGGAGAGGAACAGGTAGCCGGTCATGTAGGCGTCGAAGACGGCGGAGTGGTAGGACTGCGACGCTGGCGAGGCCGGGCTGATTTGGCAGGCCTTCAAGTTCGACGGTGCTGCGGAATTTGCCGATAGCTGGCTATTTTTAGAGTTGGTTATGGCGCGGATCTGTTTCTGTTGTTCAGGGGAGCTTTCCTTGTAATCGAGAATGAAGTCGAGGTCATGTGAGAGTTTGCAAGTGCTAGGAGTTGGGCAGTACCCGAAAGAGGCGAATTTTGAGCAGTATGGTGGGGAGTTATTTGGCTTTTGTGGGATCTTTAGAGTGGTTGGCGTAGAATTAGCGGATCTAGGTATAGAGGTTGCTGGTGTGACTGAGAGCAAATTTTCTAGGGGTATTTTATCCTTTATGTCGATGGTAATGAATGGCAATCCTTCTAATTTGTTTTTTTTAGTGTTTCGTATCCTAATGAATATTGAAAAGAGATTAGAGTAAAAAAAAAAATAAGATACCAAGAAATCATAACTAGATGAAATTGTAGTAATAGCAAAAGAGAAGGGGGGGGGGTTGTAGATTGATTACGATGATTGGTAGAGGTAAGACAAGAAGGAAGCATCTGATCTGTAGACATATTCGGCAAAGTATTTAGTATCGTAAATCGGGCTACCCAAAAAATCAGCCAAGTCGGCAACAAACGAGTCGATGGAGTCGGGGAGTTCAGCGATGAAGCTATTGTACAAAAACATTAAATCCAAAAGGCCATTATGAACAATAATAGGGGCTTTACAGGTAAAACATTGTAGTACGATATCTCTGATGATTCTATTATCAGGAGTTGGTTCTATATTGGAGTTGTTTGATAACGAGCCTGCAGATGCTGGGAGTTTTCTCTTTTGAGTGAATTGTTTAGGGTGGGTATCTTTATCGTTGGGCGGGTCGATAGAGCTGGGCTGTTTTGGCGGGCAAGATATTCGAATACCGTTTTTAGCCTGGAAGTTGAAATCAAAGCCATTCGTTGCTAAAAATTCAATGCTGCTAGGACTAACCAAGTGAGAATTCTAAACAGGGTATGAAAAAAGAGGGAAGGTAAAAAAAGTCAATATAAATCAGGAAATTAAAAAGAAAAAAGAAAGGACAAGCGGTATGTGTGTAGTTTGAGATTATTTACTTGGCAGAATAAAATAAAGTTAAAGTTATTTGCGATAAACGAGGGGTTGTTTTGGTTGTTTTGGGTGCTGGGATCGATATTTTTTTGTTTAAAGATACTGATTCCTAAGGATACCAAGGAATGAGTTGAAGCTAAAAGCTTAAGAGCCTTGTACCTTTCAGAAATGTCTCTATATATAGCAAATAAAAGTAAATTAGTTGAAATAAAAAGCAAACGCATATTATACTTTATAGTAGCGGTAATAAATGTGTATTGTAGAAGTATTGATTGACATAATTGAATTTATAAAAAACATAAATATAAAAGAAAAAAGTGAATGAAGTTGTATAAAATATAAGGGAGGAAAATTAAATACTGATTTCTGTTGTTCCAATTTCTATAATCGAACTGAAAAGCTTTTGATGGCTGTTCAAGTTTGAGGCCGGTGAATTCGGTGTCAATGGAGATATAATCAGAGGAATCAAGCAGTTGTTTTATGAATATGGACAGTTTCGTTATATTATGCCGATCGATGCTGTTGTAGTTGATTGATGTGTTCATAGTCCAGTCAGTTGTGGTTTTGAGAGAGGTGTGTTTAGTTAAGAAGTGCTAAGAATGGGACTAGGAGAGGTGGGGGTAGATCAGGAAATATTAATCGAAGGTATACGAGGGGGGGGGAGAGGGTAGGGGAGGAATAGGTTTTATTGATTTAGAGGAGGGTTTGGTTATATAAATTTAAACATGTAACAATAAGGAGAAGAAAAATTTGAGCAAAAACGAAAATAAATAAAGAAGAGAAAAATAAAGTTTGCAAGAATTTCGATCAGCGAATAAAAACATGGTTCTTATTTACAGGAGTTGAAATTCATGATACTATTGGACAAACAATTTAAAGCGAGCTATTCTCAGATGAAAATAAGCTAAATGAAAATTAAAAAAATTAGTCTGTTATTAGCGTTTATAAATTTATAATATTTTTATTCAGTTTACTTAATCCACTGCTTTTTTATATTAATTTGCAATAAATGTAATAAAAATATTAAAAATACTAAATATTTAGAAATAAATTACAAAGTTTGTATAAAGTTATTTTTGGTATAAATTTGGCTATAAAATGCTGGAGAAATAAAAAAAAATTAAATGTTTACGCAACGAGGTAGTTGAAAAAAGGAGGGTGAACTGAAAAACGAAGTGTGAGTAATTTGAATATATTTTATTATAAAAAGAAAAGATTTTAATGGTGGAAGGAGAGGGAATTTAACAGATATTTATTATAGTCTTATAAAGTCGTCAGGGGAAGGCATCTTTGAGGAAACTTTTTCTGTTCTGTGAGAGACGTATGCCTTCAGCTATTTTTATTTTGGATTGATAAATAAAAGTAATTTTGTTAGTGAAACAAAATTAAAAGTTTTTGAAGAAGTATATTTGATAATTTATATGTGAGATAAGATGGAGATACGTGAGAGGATATTTTTAGAAAGTATAAAAAAAATTTTTTTTTTAAGAGCTTACTTTGAAGTCAGTCAAGTCGGGAACTGGGTATGTTCGTACTTTATTCCATTCGATTACATAGCTACCTGTAGAAGAGAAAGTCAGTATAAAATGAGTTACAGGTATAGATATGATAGTAGTGAATTTTTTTTATAAGTTTTTAGGCAGGGTAAGATTTGAGACGAAAAAGAATAATAGTTAGTAGTAGGTAAATGACTAAAGGAGAGGATTACCGTGTTTTGTATGTCTTCCTGTGGAGCCGGTTTTGTTTCCTGTTTATTTGAGGGGATGCAGTATTAAATGAATTGGTGGGATTAGAAAGGAGATTGATATTTAGAGGTGAATAATGTGAACAAAATGTAGTAAAACGAGAAAAAAAAGAAGAGAGAATAATAGGGGAAAATTAGATATCAACTTGTAAGATTTTAGTTACCTTTATAAAAGTTTCTTCCTTGTTTTGAGGTAAGAACACCGTGCTTTGCGCCTCTGTATAGACCTTTAACAACTGCGCTATTCATTGTCTTTAAACTTTTGACAAAATTTAAAATAAATTAAATCGAGGAGAGGGAAGGGATCGAGTAAATAATTTGAGGTAGGGAAAGTTTGATTTACAGAATGTCGTATCGAATGAATTTCTTATTGAATCGAATGAAAGAATTTCTATCCTGATAAATCCGGCGAGAAACAAAAAGAAAATACTGGATTAGAGATATCGAAAGCTTTGAAGAAAGATTTGGTTAAAAGTCAGAAAAAATACGACTCTTTGATAGTAAAGTTTTGTGTAAATGAAACTATGCCGTAAATTAATCTTTTTTTTTTACGATTTGGTTTTAAAGTTAAATCAGCAACAAATGGCTATTCGCCCAATGATAGAAATCCGTATTAATCCATTGGCATTTCTTAGTTAATTTATTAGGTATGGCCAATAATCATTATAATTTTATACTACGAAAATGAAAATAGATTGATGGCCAATAATCAATGAGAACAGAATCAATATAGCTGATCTAGCAAATAGTCGCAGTAATTAGTGATATACTGAATAATGGTAGGCTAAAATTATTTTTAGAGAAAATGGTTGGACATGTATGGGACACACAAGCCAATAGACAGACAGTAGCTTTGGCTGACTTTGGTTTGATTTCAGAAAAAGAACTATGCAGCTTTTTCCAGCATATTTTCTCCTATACTTCGATATAAGTGCATCTGAATATACTTGGCTGAGTTTGGCTATTTAGATATGAGTTTGGCTATTTAGCTGCGAGTTTGGCTCTTAGGCTCCATTCCAAGCCACAACTACCAATAACAGAAATATATATCGTACGAGGTTTTCTATCATATGCTATGTGCCGAATTAGAGAAAATAACTGAAATATGAAGGAAAACAAGTGCAAAATATGGGGAAATAACTAAAATATGAAGGAAAATAAGTGCCGAATTAGAGAAAATAACTGAAATATGAAGGAAAATAAGCGCAAAATATGGGGAAATAATTGAAATATGAAGGAGAATAAAACCTAAATGAAGGGAAATAAGTCGATAGGCAGAGATAAGTCACATGCGTTGCGTTGAATAGGAATTTCCGCAAACAAAACAATTTCCAGCAGTACAAAATTCCAAGCCAGCGAATAAGCCTTCCCTATATCTCTTCAGTATCCAATAGTCGCCCGTCAATCTTTTATAGCCGTAGAAATAAATTCAGATCAAAGTATTTCCATATCGAATTCTTTATATTGGAGGTTTTTTTTTACCTTTTCTGAGCTTTAACCGAAACTATAAAAGCCATCCATCAAAGCCCCATTTCCTTCTCTCATACACGTACGCTTCCACATACAAAGTTTCTGTTTATCTAGACAAAGCCTGAAAGATAGGATACGTTTCTATCTTTTTCTTGCTTAGTAACCAACATCACTACCTTCCCTGCACCCTCGAATCGTTTTGCAAAAAAACCCAGTGCTTATCATTTTTCAAACACTATCCATACTCCCATAATAAATTGTAGAAAATAGAATCCAAAAAAAAAATGAACAGGAAAACTTCAAACAACAAATCTTCTATCTCTAGGCCTAAAAATTCAAAAACTGCCCCATTCGATATCTACAGGCTCTTGAGATGGGACGAAATCCCCCCGTTCATGCGCGACAACTCATTCATCAAAACTGGGTACCGCCAACCTATCGCCTCCTTCAAGTACTGCTTCTCCTCGCTATTCTTCATACACAACGAAACCGTAAACATATACTCCCACCTCATAGGCGCCCTCGTTTTCTTCGCCCTAATGTTCACCACAAAAGCCTTGCTCGTTCAAACAACCCCATCCGCTTCTAGCACCGATATCCTTTTCACTTACATATTCCTCGCTGGTGCTGTCTCTTGCCTCCTCATGTCCTCCATATACCACACCACAAAGTGCCACAGCGAAAACGTGTCCAAGCTCCTCAACAAGTGCGACTATATCGGCATCACTCTGCTCATCGTCACTTCATGCTTCCCCATAATCTTCTATGCCTTCCGCTGCAACTCCTCTCTCCAGCTCTCCTATATCATCCTCCTCTCCGCTCTCGGCACCTTCGCCTCCTTCATATCCATCTACCCCACATTCGCTACCCCCAAGTACCGCAAATTCCGCGCCCTCGTCTTCGTCCTCCTCGGTGTCAGCGCCGTCGTCCCAATCTCCCACTCCATCATCCTCTTCGGCGCCACCCACACCTTCCACTCAACCCAGCTCGCTTACATACTCCCCATGGCCGCTTTCTACATACTCGGCGCCTTCCTCTACGCATGCCGCCTCCCCGAATCCCTCTTCCCCGGAAAATTCGACATATGGTTCCACTCGCACCAGATCTTCCACTTTTTCGTCCTCATCGCCGCTTTATTCCACTACCACGGCGTAATTAAAGCCCTCAACTGGGCCCACCTAAACGCCCCTACTTGCTCCAACTTCCCTACCACCAACTTTTAAATCTCTATAATATCCCCCCAAAAAATACCCATTACTCAGATTTACACCCTCCTCCCTTCATTTTTATATCAGATAAAATTCGCTCTTTTTTCTCCTTTTCTTTTTTTTCGCATACATTAACTTCTTGTTATGATTTTTCTACATATTCCTTTTTTTTTTTTTACACATAAATAAATTAATCTCACTTCAATAACAACAAAGAAATAAATTTACAAAATACATTCCTATCATACAATTTCTACGCCCAAGCTAAATGCTCTCTTTTTTATTATTAAATAATAATAATAGTAGTAGTAGAATGTATATATATTTTTATTTTTATTTTTATTTTTATATTTATCTTTTATACAAACTAATCTTCAAAATAAAAACATTTACATCCGCATCCTCTTGGGCATTCGGAAAACATTGATTTAAATACGTCGGGTGCTCCTGCCTCAATTCCGCCACTGCCACTCATACTGCCGCCCTTAATCATCTCCCTCGCATACTTCACATACTTCTCGACATGGTCAATGTGTCCTCCATGGAAACATTTCGAACACACTAGCCTCAGTCCAGTAACTAGCTCGTTACAATAAAAGCATTCCAAACTAGTATCTATATCACACACACCCGCTTCAAACGTATCGTCGCCCCCTATCCCCCTCGTAACCCCTTCAATCCCGCCTACTCTTGCTCCAATACCATCGCCCCCATCAACTGCACCACCACTTTGGCTATACTTACTTTGCTCTCTCTCTTTGCCATTCTCCTCACCATCGCTCCTACTCGCATCCTTCTCCAAAACTAACTCTAGCCCGCGGTACGTCGTTTCTATCGAATCGCCAAAGGATTTGCATATCTCGCTAGCTAATCGCTGGAACCCAAACGCAAACAGCAAGTCTGTATACAACACCTTGAACCCGACTAGCAGCGATAGCCAGCCCCTAGGAATTCCCTCAAAAAGATCGTATATATTCTCCCTGCCGCTATTATCTTTGACCCCGCTCTTTGCTGCATAGCCCGTCCCAATTACTGACTCGCTTTTAATCACACCATACCTATTCACCCGGATTATTTCTGTCTCTCCTTTCCTAAAACTATAATTACCCAAATCCCCATATGATTTCCCATACGTTGTGCCAGGATACTCAAACATTCCAGCTACTTTACCTCCGCCCCTGCCCATCGACATCTGCAAGATCGGTGATAATGGCGTGTTCGGAAGAATCGGTGATATAGGCTGTTGCTGATTGCCTGAAATACTTGAGCTCGTAAGAAGCTCCCCAGATTGAACCTTCAGATCGTCAAACAACTTACCAAGATACGGCTCGTACTTCAGCCGGTCTTCTGATGATATTAGAAAGTTATACACTTCTGCAACTCGGCTACTATTAACTGACGCTGCATCATCATACTCGCTTCCCATAAACCGTGGATTCTTATACATTTGCTCTACTATCTCCCTAAATCCGTACCCTATTTGATCCTCACTCTCAAGCCCCGAAAAGCTATTCTCAAACAACGATTCCGCTAAAAAAACATTCTTGAATAAACTCATATCCCCTCCCAGCTTGAAATTTATTATCGGATCACCTGATACTGAAATATCTCTTCTTGATATGTTTCGGTCAAATGTGTCTGATAACCTAGTCCAGTTTTTATCATTTTTAGAAACCAAATCAAAACACCTTGCGTTTTTATTTTGCTTCTTTATCATATTAAAATGCGACGATCTAGAATTACAGGTTATCATCCCACTTTCGTCACAATCTGATTCTTCAGGCGAAAGTATACCAACTCGATCGTAGTTTGAAAAAAAGTCATCTGATTGATTAGATAGTTGATTTCTGTTCAGTACAGTCCCGTTATTACCATACATTTCAGATCTAGAGATAGACTTTTTTCGCTCCACTTTTATACTCTGGTTGAAAAATGAAACCCCGAAATTGGCACTTAGTGCACAGCAAAGTAACACTGTATTGCTAATATCATGTAATTCGATGGTCATCTCTAAAACGCCAAGCAAGTACGACTTTGCAACTGGATTGCACCATTCTAGTATACTACTATCTTCTAAATCGTCTATACCTTTAAACAGAATGCTTAGAACGTACCAAGCCGATGCCAGATATTTCATTTTGTTCTTGGAATATGTTTTCGAATTTTTCAAGCATAATTCACTTTTGCTCAAAGGCTCTCCCCTATCATTCAACGATATCTCTGTTGCAATGTCAAGGTTAATAATAGGATCAAATACCCTAGCTGTTGTGATAAAACAAATATTTCCTATAGAAGTTGTTGTTGCTGCTGGCTGGGGAATATCAGTAAATTCAGTTTTGCTTTGACCCAGAAATTCAAAGTTAGGATCAACACTTTTTTTAGGTTTAGACTTTTTGGTATTTAAAGACCCGCTCTTGAAATAAAACCTTGGAACGTCGTCAATCCCGCTTTCGTAGTACCCGTTATTTCTAACTGATAATCTATCGTCCAAGTCATCTAATGCATTCCACCTTCGAGTTTTTGCTTTGTCCACATTTGAGTCAAAATTATTCATCATATTGCTGGATGAAAAAGGGCGATGGCCTTTATTGTTAAATAAAGGATCACTATCTTCAGAATCATTACCTTTTCCTGATATGACATTCTCATCAATACTAAAAAGCCTTGATTTTTTATCAGAGTTTTCAGATATCCTATACTCTTGTTGTCTACTCAATGAGTCAAATCCATTGTTATCACTGTAATAATTTATGCCTTCCTTGTAAAAAAGATTTTCTCTATCGTCGTGCCTTTTTATGCCAAAACTCCTAGTAAAATTAGAGTTATTTATTGCTTTTTTGCCTTTTTTATTTTTTGATGAACGTTTAGGTTGACCATCTTTAGAGTAAAAAGATTTTAAATTTTGACTTGAATGTTTAGCCCTAAAATTCGTAGGTCCATAAGATTTGTTTATTTCCTTTATATGGTTTCGACTTAAATATTCGCCATAGCCTTCATAGGTTCTGAAAGATTCATTTTGAGAACTGTTATCACTATCAGAACGATACTTACTCTGGCGTTTCTGTTCTGAGCTTGATGATTCACCATATTCATTTTTGTACCCAAAATTACTATCATCTTCGTCATCATTAATTGGATGTGTACCTACAAAGCGTGCAGACTGTTCCTGGATTTTAAGTTGTACCATCGCTTTATAATAATCAACACCTTGGTAGGCAATCGGCTTCCTTAAAACTCGAATCTGCTTTGATAATGTAAGCATATGCATATCCGCAACAAATGAGCTATTTTCTGTGTCAGTTTTTTGATTTGCTATGCTGTTTGTGCTGAAATTCCTACCGGAGCTAGCATTATCATCGGCGCTTAGGCTAACCGAATTATTATCGTTTATCTGAGACGATGGATTTAGTAAAAACAATCCAAATTCGCCTGGGTATGTAGAAGGTGTGTACAAGGAAGCAAAAAACAGAACTAGTTTATTGTTGCCACTGAAAACACCACCACAAAGCCTAGGGAATGGAACATTATTAGAATTTTGAGATTTTACATTATGGAAGCTATTCCCAGTTGTAGAATCATTTGGGTGGCGCTCAGAGAGTTTGTATGGATTATTAATCCTTGAGTCGATCTGGTTCATATCAATAAGATTGTTAATTTTTCCTCTACCATCATTAAATTGATAGTCAGAATCATAATTATCGTTTGAGTAGTCGTCGTACAAAATATCAGTACTAGAACTTTTGCTTAATTCGGATGATGTAGCAGAATCGTTAGAAGTACAAGACTCGCTTAACAAACTAGAGCTATCAAAGAAGGAGTCAGAATCAGACGTAGTCCCTAGATACAAATCAGAACCAGAGTAGGAAGAGTTTTTTGGAAACCTGAAGTTCTTTGAAAATGAGCTTCTAGATCTAGCTATATTTACTCCAAAATTCTCATATTGTTTGGCGTTAATAGAAGGTTTTTCAAAGAAATTAGAGTCCATTCGCTTAGAGATTCTTTTTAGTAACATTCTAGAGTTATACTTTAAAAAGTTGTGCAAAATTCCAGATATATAAGGAGGCTCGATGCCATATCGAATTAAGAATGTTAGACAAAGCAGCATTGGAGATGAAATGATAGAGCACCAATTAGTTGTTAGCAAAATCATCAAATTTAAATAGCGGTAATGTTTAGGAGAAATGGTAGAATTACTTGTCTTCCTGAACACTTTAACCATAACAGGCTTTTTAGGATAGAAAAGACTAAATTTTAGCAGCAATTTAACTGAAGTATTTTTTTTTTTATCTAATCCCCACGGACCAGAAATATTCATAAAAACTTGAAAAATGTTATTTTTTTCAGGTTTTCTTGGAATTTCTACGGATAAAATATTCAAGTTTTTTTCAAAGTGTAACACAGAGCTAATTTCTTTTTTAATCTCATTTATCTTGAGCTCAACGCTACCCTTTTCGTTAAGTAGTTTTGGTGAGGATTCCGGTTGCAAGTTATACTTTGAAGTGGTTCTTAAATTATTTAAACCAGCCTTGATTAGCTGTTTAGCAGAATATTGTGATTTTTTCTTTGAGTAAAAAAGATTTCTAAATTCTTTATTAATTGAAAGGTTATTCTTGGATAATATATTCTGGCGGGTAAAACCTTTTTTTAGCTTATTTTTGTATAGAGATGCCTTAATGTCTTTGTATAAATTTTGGCTATCTCTAAAACCTATAAATATGTTATCTTTAGGGTAACTAAATTTGCCCTTGCTTTCCTTTGAGCTTACAACTATTTTTTTGCTTTTAGTAAAGTTCCTAAATTCTGATGTAATATTTTTTTGAGACGGGTGGCGATTTTTGCCATTCATCAGCTTGTTATCAAAATCTTTTATATTTTTATTTGGCCCGTATATTATGCCTAAATATGGGTTGGTAAAAGTGGGTTGCTTTTTCATCCAGCCTTGGTTAATTGAAGCAAGCTTTTTTCTTTTTATTTGGTGACCTTTTCTTGTTGATAGCTTTTGAACTAGTGATTCAGGCATACTCCAAGTATGAAGAAAGCTATCGGCTCCAATGGAAATAAGTTGCCATTCTCTAAAGTCAATGTTATTACTTGGATAGTAATCTCCTCTACTTCTCCAAACAAACTCTAAAACAGAACCATTATTTTCACCAACTTGATGAATTGGTTTATCTTCATCATCAACATATAGAGAAAGACCGCCTTCTGGATCTTTAAATGTAACCACAAAGCCATTACCACTCGGCATATATCTTGCTTTTGAAATAGACTTTTCGTTGAAGTAAGTAAAAGACAGGTAGTCATCATTTGAATAAGTCCAATCCCATTTTTTTACGGTTTTATCGTTGGCAGCCGTAATAAGAGTATTCCTTTTTGTTGAATGTGTGGATACTGAATAAATTGTTGAGTCGTGTGCGTTTTTGATGCTTATTAATGGTCGTGAGCCAAGGCGAGTGTCCCAAATATTGGCTGAGTTTTGGTAGCCTGATACAAAACAATACTCGTTAGTTTTGCTGAACTCGATTGAAGAAGTTACATTCCAATCAGTAAATTTGAAAACAGGTTTTTTTGAAGTTCTCAAATCCCATAAACGAATAAAAGGATCAACGGAGGAGGTTAAAATTAAATTAGGATCAAATGGAGACCAGTTGAAATCAGTTGAGGAACCCATATTGTCGTTTAGAAAATATACAGGTTTTTTGCTTGTTACGGCGAAATTCCATACTAGGAGGGTTTGATTAAACTAGTAAAAAAGGTAAATGGAAAATCTATTAATGTGATAAATTAAATAATTATTATTATTTGAAATAAAGCGTGGGAAAAAAATTCATTACAGTACTAGCAACGAATCCATCTTGAGTTTTGTGTGGACACCATTCTACATTAACAACTCTCCATTGGGAATTTATGTGTACATTTAAAGGAGATTCAGTAGGATTTTCCATGTCGAGAATTGCGATTCCAGAATCCCTAAAATCATTTTAAAAATTGCAATTTAACATTATATTGTAATGTTTTTTATTAAATAATTGAAATTTACCCAGCTAGTGCAATATCACGGAAATGAGGACTGATTCCAACTGTGTTAAATCCTTGATAAAAATACTGGAAGCTGTCCTTATAAAAAGGATCCAGAATTACAGGATTATTTTTGTAGTGTTTATTCAAATCCATTGCTGATCATACTTTTATATAATAATGTTGCGTGGTATTTTATATAGAAGTTTATAGTATCGAAATTTAGAGGAAATTGAGAATTTGGATTGATTGAAGTTTGATGAAAAAACGCATATGTGTATACTCTGAGACTGATAATATTATGCGTCGTAGTAAATCGGTATTGAGTATTATTCGTGTCTATATAAATAAAAGCGATGGATAAAGGATAAAGGATAGAATGAAAAAATGTTTGTACAAATTTCAACTAAAAATTCACTTATATTTTTCTATATTTTTACAATATTTTTGTTAAAAAGAAATTCAATTGTGTTTAGCTAAACTTTGTCCCAAAAACACAAATTAAACTGAAAGTGAATTGTATAGTCTATTGACTATTTAGGGTAAGCCAATTATATCGATAATTACCAACTAAGTTTGCTTTTTAGGCGTAAATAACCAGGAAGAATCGAAATAGATAACACAATCTTGAAGAAATATGATTTTATAACTCATGCTGATATTAGTATTAGATATACAAAATACTCATTGAAATTTATTAATTTAGATACATCCGTACGCAGTAGATAATTGAAATTTACGAAGGAAAGTAAAATAAGCTGTATTAAAAACGCTAATAATTCTTAACTTTCACTTATTTCGAAAAAACAAGCAAATATAAAGCACCTTTCAAAATCGTAAGAAATTGAGAAATAGTTACTACTAAACTTTTTAATTCCGAATATCAAATAGTAGAAAAAATATTTTAAATATTCATTCAGCTATTTAAAAAATTTTTTATTCATCAAAAATAAAGTGTGATTTCTATAAAACCTTCATTGAAATTTTTAGGGGAGAAGTGTACCACATAAAAAACTGGTTAGACATTCTACTAAATTGAAATTCTAAATATTTACCTTTAAAACTTATCAAATCGAGCTTCTTAACGTAGTTTATCAAGATATTAAGGTATAATTATGTATAAGGGGATTTATAAACCATTCTATATTTATAACTATGAATCTTTAGATGTTACAAGTACCTCAGTAAATTAATTTGGAAACATTTAATGAATAATTTAAAATACCAGTAAGGAAATGTGATATTTTACAAATCCTTCCAAAATCGCTTGATCCAAGATATCTTTTAAAACATAGCTAGGAAGAATATAAAAAAAATAATAAGAATGAGTTCAAATATACTCTACAATATATATAAGGAATAAATAATGATTAATGATATATAAAATTAAAAAAAGTATAGAAAAACACTATTAAAGTTTAATGGCTATACCTAGCACTTAATTTAGAATGGGGATATTATCACGAAATACTGATAATATTTACAACTATTGTGGCCATCGCTTTATTCTTAAATTTTCAACTCATCTTTTTCTGGCACAGTATTTTTGGTTTATTTTTCCAAAGAAATCGGTTTATTTTATCTTGGAATATCTATTAAAGAATATTACAAGATATAGTTTAAATCACCTATTAATATTTATTTAATGGCAAATAGCTTTTTTCTCCTATCCTCCTGCCCTTAAAGCGCCAATAGCGCAACCCCATACGATAAGTAATTTATTTGGCGAATCTACAGAATATTTTTGATTTTTTCCAATGTACTTTAATTGGCGATAAATCTCACAATATTCTTTTTTAATGCGATATAACTTGCATTAAACTTCGATATTCTTGATGTTAGATAATAAATTTGTTTGTGTATTATTTTTAAATGGGCGTGGAAGGTATTTCTGCCCTCAACCTATATATAGTATAAATTATATTTTCCCTTTTTTTTAGGATTAGGTAAATTGAAACGAGATTATACAGTCGACTTTTGAGAATATCCATAATATGCACCCAATATTAAGTACTATACCCATAATAAAAATGAAAATTCGCGAATTATAAGCTTCATTACCTCCCACCCCTATCACTAAATATATTTATATGATCAAATTAAATAATAAAAAATAGATTTTGGCTTAATAAACTCCCTCAATCACAAAATTCATTTCAATTCCAAGAATACACACGCCATTCCCCAATGAATAAGATTAAATTGATTGCATATGATAACGATAAAAATTTCAATAATAGTACAATTGAAAAAATAATGGAAAATGTAAAAATTTTACATTTAAAATAACAAAACATATAAGAAACTTGATGGTGAAAATAAAAAATTTTGTGATCCAATTTAACATCCTGTATATTCAAAAATTATAAATAGATGAATAAATATACAACAGAATTTATTTATGAACAAGGCTATTAACCATTTTTTAACTTTTACTATACGAAATAAGTAGTTCTATCATCTTTCTCGATACGATTCGTCAAAACATTAGTTTTAACAATTTATTATATTATACATAAAAAGTTTTTCCTTCAATAAGTAACTTGATACAAAACATCAGATAATTAAACTCAAGTTAAAATATAAGAAAAATCACAAATTATAATTAATTGAATTACGTTTAATTTTTTTTTGAAATTTTTGAAATTTTTTGATATTTTTTATAAGATAATCTTATTGTCTCAAAATTTATATATTACAAATCACATATATGCCATATTTATATCTTTACAGTTTTTCATTAAAATACATAAGTTTTACATTTATAATGAATTTATTAAAACAAACCATCGTGATTTTGATTCAATCAAATGCTAAAATTTTCAATAAATTTTCAAAGCATTTGATTTTTTCATTTTTTCAAAATATTATCCTAAATAAAAATCTAAATAATATTAAACAATCAATCAGAATTGCTATTAATTAATTAGAATAGTAATAATTTTTTTTTTTAATTTTTATAATATTTAAAATTAAACATTGAATATATTTAGATTGCAATCTCAATTTAGTCAAAAATACTGTTTTAATTTTTTTTTTAATATTTAAATCACATATTATTTATCTTTATTTCAATACATTTCAGATGAGGATTTTTTTTCATGTTTCAAAAAATATTTAGTTTATTAATGAAACTATTGAATTAAAGATTAAATATAGAGATGAGGATGATAGGGAAAAAGTTTTATGAAGAGAAAGTCGTTGAAATTTCCCTGATAGTAAAAATATCAGATATCTTATTCTATTTGGGATTTTGAATATGATGAAATGTAACTTTTACTGATGTAATATTACCTACTCATAAATATGTTTTAAATATCAATTATCTTGGAATTTCAAGTAAATATAATGGGATTTAGAAATAATTAAAATAAAATAAAAATTAATTTAGGAAAAATTTAGCAAGATTAATAAGTTTGTAATCTATGATATTTGAAACTATAAGAAGTATTTAAAATCATAAAAAGTTATTTATGTATCATAATATGGTCTTTTTAAACTGTAATCATAATTAATTTGACATATTTACAGTAACTTTGTCTTTTTAACATGAAAATTATTTAAAATAAAAACCTGTTACACCCAGTTTTTGAGTCAAAAACTTATCGAATTTATTCGTTTTATTTTGATTGATTCACTTAGCATATATTAGCACCTATAATGACGTACTTATTTGTGATGCAGATTTTTATTGGACAAGTTCTAGCATTCTCATTAGTGTTTTCTGTTTTCTATATTTAAGTTGTAAAAAATTTTAATAATTTTTAAAATAATTTTGTATTACACTAAGCTAAATCCGTTATCAAATCTAGATTTTATAGGTTATGGAGGTAAATTTATTTCAAATATTAGTAGGATATCTGCAATATTTATTCAATCATATTTTTGAGCACAAAGTATATTATTTTATTTTTTCGTTGTTGTGATAATATAATAATCATATGATAAGCTATAATATATTTGAGCAAAGAGAATTTTATGCAACCATGAAAAAAATTATTATTTTATATCGAGGAATATATAGTCCTATTTACGAGTTATATTCTGATTGATGGATTAGATAACTTTTATGATTATTTTCTCGATATAGAGATATCACATCTAATATACCCTAAAAAGCTAACTATTTGGTCAAAAATTAAATAAAATGAAATCTTTTAATGATAATACACTTTTTCTGGTAAATTGATTGAAATTATTCAGTAAAGATATAATATGTATAAAAGACTAGACTTTTTAGTTTGTAATAAAATCAAATAAAAGCTAAATAGTTTGAATAGGAAGAGATAATAGTTTAGTATATAATACCAGCGACCCTAACGCATATTTCGATTCACTTTGGACTTGAAATAATAAATATTGATCGCCGAGTGCGAAAAATAAAAAAGACTTAAAATAATCAACAACTTTTAATTAAATTCTGTCATTATTAATGGGAATTCAACAAAAATTGTATTTTGCGATTACTATATTTGCGATGCGAGCTTCAATACTAATTTAAAATATTTATACAGAGAATTTATAGAAAATATAGATTTAAACTTTTTAAATTTTATAAGTACAGTACCACAGAAATTTGAGAATATATTTTATGATTGAAAAACAATCGAATGCCATTAGTTGCAGTCAATTTACTAAATTCATTAATGAGATTAGTTGAATCTAAGCAATTACATAGTATATACTATGTATAGAAACACTCTAGAACTTTATGGAACATTTTGGAATACAATGGAACCTTATGAAACATTTTGAATTGTTATATATAAATTATTTACAGTTGATTCTAGAACCTTGTTGAAAATTTCATAATATTCTGTAAGCTATTATTTGAAAATTAATATTGCTTAAATTAATTTTTTATTGAATAATATCATTTATTTTTTTCTTCAAAAAATATAAAAGGGTAATTTTTTTCCATCTTTCAGAAAAAACCAAGTGTTTTATTTATTTCATTATATTTAACCCACTAAATATATATAATTCCTATAATAATAAATAAATAACACTATCTTAGCTTCAGTTTCAGTCCATCAAGAGCCCTTTTTTTATTCGTCTTTTCATGCCTAACACTATAAGATCTTGTAACTACAAATAATTTAAAAACAGCAGGTTTTATACGCTTTTAAAAAAAAAATTATCATTTAATTTTCAAGATTATATAATTAATATCAATTTAAATCTATGTTATTATTTAACAATACTTAAAATGAATAAAATTTATTTGATTTTTTCAATTATTTTGTTTTGAAAAAAATTTTATAGATTAAATGAGTTGAACGAAATATAACCGAATTTCATTGGTTAATATCACATCTATAAATGTATCATAAAATCACTTTGGATTTTATGGAAAATTTTTTTAATCTTTTTTTCCCGAAAAAAATTAATCAATCAAAATTTATAACAAAAAAGCAATATTCGAACACTTTTATAATATATCATTGGGAAATTTTCCATCTTTAAATTTTATATTTAATATTATTATTTAGTTATTTAAAAATTTCACTATATAGTTAAATCATCAAATATAATGGTTTTAAATGAAATATGTAATTTTTATATGATAGTAATGAATAAAACCAAATAAAAATTTATTTCATTCATTTCCTACATAAATAGCTAAAGCTTATAAATTAATCTTATTATTTCATAAATCCAGATCATTTTTAATAATTCTATTTTTTATTTCAAAAAAAAAATTAAATCATCTATGAAATAAATTTTTCAATGATATATACAAAAATATATTATTATCGAATTGAAGTAAAATTTCTATATTACAATCAAATTTAATAAATGTGAGAATTTTTTTGATTGAAGGATATTTTTTTTCTCATGAAATATAAATAATAATACTAAATAAAGAATTTATTTTTTTTTAATATATAGTTAACTCTATAGTTATTTATAACACGAATTTTTAAAAAAAGCCCGAGGCTGGTGAATACAAAAATTAAATGTAAAAATTTTATTTTCTATAAATATTATCATATATAAGAGGTTTTATAGTTTTAAATTTTCAAAATATCATATAAACTTATTTATCCTTCTACTTGTTTTCTACTCTTGAATAATTTTTGCTATCTGAGAAATACTTTACATACTCTATCCTTTTATTATTTAAGTTTTACAGATATATTTTTTATTTTTGCTAGACTATTTGTATGTTTTTGTGAATTTTTATACATTATACTATCTATTAATGGTATAAAAAATTAATTTCGCGCATTAAATCTTCAAATAAAGTTTTTTAGTTTTTAAATAATTATTTATTCCTATCTCTATATATTATTCTTTATATTGAATATTTTCTTCATAAAAAATCTAATTTTTAATTTACAGCATTTTTTGTAAGAGCATAAATAATTTTTAAATGGACGCTTATATAGATGAATGAACTTTATGAATAAAATATTTTATATCAACATTATATTTTATCCAAATGAACGTAACTTATTAATCATAATGAATCAATCTCTTCATTTATGATTTATAAAATATAATAACAACTTTTAATTATATTTAAATTAAATATTTTTTATTTGAATTATTACTAAAAATTTTTATTATAGTAGAGAGTTTCGTTGTTTTTTTAAAGAGTTAGCTCAGATAATAAGACAAAGGGGATTAACTTTTAACGATTAATGAATTTTTCGCTCTGAAATATCTCCATTAATCAAGTACTATTGAGTTTGTAACATTCTGTCTATTTTTTTTTTCAGATAAAATTTTTCTTAGTTTCTTAATCAATAATATTTATAGCTAAATAATCTTTTATATTCAAAAGAGGCTCGATTAGCTAGAAATAAAAAATTATAAAATTTATTTGAATATTCGTTACTGAATAATTATCTTAATATGATTCCACTTGATTCATAATTTATCAAAGGGATTGAATTTCATTGATCTTAACCATTTATTTTGTAATATAGTTTTCTAGCTTAATTTTTTTAGCCTATATATATATTTATTTCTTGGTGCTCCTCTATTTGAATAATACTGAATTTTTCATCAAATTCATTAATTTCAGATATTAGTTTAAATAACACATCTTGTAGTTAGCTAATATTTTTATATAAATTTTTATTAGGTAAATTTAAATCTGGTTTAGATTATTGTAAAATTTTTAATGCACTATCTTAGTTTGAACTCAATTCAATTATTTTTATTTTAGTATTATAAAATCTATCTAATTCTCGCTTTTAAAGAATATTAGATTTTCAAGTAACAGATCAAATATTTCTGAGGGTTTAATCATAACAGAATTTCTTAAACATACAGCCTATGAATATATTTCTAATATTTTTACTAGTATATATATATAATTTAGCACTAAATCATCAGTAAATACTTTTTAAGCAATAATATAAAGAAAGATTTTTGCATTAGTTATTTTGATCTTAGTAAAGGAGTTTAAAATATTAATAAAAAAAATTTTTTTTTTCAATAATTTTAATTTGATTACTATTTCATATGAAATATATATTTTTTCCGCAGAATTATAATTTTCGTAATTTATCTATATTAAGATTAAATACGTTTAAGGCATTAGAATTTAATAAATTTTAATGATAAATAAATTTTATTTATTCTTCTGATTCCGAGTACTATTTATGAAATTATTCTATATCACTATCCTGATCAAATAAAACATTAAATTTTTTATATTTTTTGTTTTATATATGGTGAGATGATCCAAAAAATTTAAATATTTCAATAAATATTTTATTTAATATTTACGTAAATCAACTACTAAATTCAAATATAATAAATCGACGACTGCAAAATGAATACTATGAGCTAATCAGGTTCGGGCATGAAATTCCAAAATTCACTTGTTCTAAACATAATAGATGCACTTCTAGTGTCAGCTGATAGTATATTTATTTTTATCTTCAATTCAAATCAATGCACTTTATTTGTCACCATTTAAGTATCATTAGTCGCGGGGATATATTTTTTTAATTTAAAAATTAATAAAAGCATTGCATACTTATTATTTGCATGTAAAATTAATCGCATATGTCTCATATTTCTAATATAAATCCATTCACCTAATGATGTTGAAATTTTTCAAACAATTTATTTCATTTCTTTTAAACTTTATAATATTGAAATTTAATTCGTCTATGAATTCAAGATACTTTCTTTGTCATCTTTCTCTCAAAATAGATTTATATACTTGAGTCCTGTATCATTTTTGAATTTATTCGATAGTTACTAAAGTAAAAACTGATATTTTATCTAGCGGATTCAGCTTTGATGCATCCTTTTGTGGAGTTGAATCGGCTTAAATTATTAAAATCAGATTAATATCAATACGCAGTTTTAATATATTTGTAGTATTTAATTGCTGATATATTTTTCGAAATTACCATCCTATAGTATTCCATTTCTGTGATTCATAATATCTTTAATTAATCTGCAGTATTGTGACGCTTAAATATTTGACATAAGTGTATGAACTTGAGCTATAAATCATTTTTAAAATAAAATTTAAAGTTTTTTACACTGTAGACTCTTTTTTTCTTCCGGATATGATTTTCCACCAGAAAAAATTGTATTCTGACACATTTAACAAACAAAAAAAAATTAAACACATTTATTATTACTACTTTTGATATATTTTGTTGATAATTAAATATACAGTATAAATATTTACACTAAAATAATATAAAACTGTTAATAATTTTATATGCTAAAACATAAAAAATATAAAATTTACTATTTTTTTTTTAAGAATAATATATTGGAGGAATTTTTACAAGCCCAAATTTGTGAAAATGTATCTTATAAAATTAATTTATAAAAATTGTGTTGTAGATAAAAAATACGGAAAATAAAGAACAATAAATCTCTAAATTAACAAAAAATTTTCTTATCGAGTCTGATTTAAAAGAAGTAATAATTACAAAGGTTAGCAATGTTCAATTGGGTAGTTTTTTAATGAAAAAGAGTAAAAATTCATTGAGTTATTTCATAAATCAAAACGCTTCTTTTCGATAATTATATACTTAGTAAAATATTTTATTTTTAAAATACTTACTATATATCTTTAACACTCATTATAATAGTTATGTACGAGAAAATTATATATAAAATGCGAAGATTAACAGCATTATTTTAACATCAAACTTATGTTAAACAAAAAATAAAAAAAAAATTTTTTTTCAGAGTTTATTATACAAATTTTGAAAGTATACAAAAAACTATAAAAAAAATTTTATAAAAAAAATTTTTCAGCCGACCCCCCCTCCGCCGCTCTAGCAGCTCCATACCCACTGGCCATTGGTTCAAGGGGGCTGGTGAATCACTTATACTCTGCAGTATAATTGTTCTGGGCACGCGGATGCCATTCAAAAATTTGGATGTTTCCAGCTCAAAATTTTGATCGGCTGTACCAGCTCGAAGCTGGCTCAAAGATTGTTTAGACTCCCCCCCCTCCCCAAGGAGTTTTCCAACTAGCCCTAACCGGGCTTCGTTGAAATTCGAAAGTAAATTTTTTTCGTCAGAGCGGATAGGCGTCGGTATGAACCGGCCGATCGTCGTTGTTCGGTGATTTCGCCACCGGCTGCAGCTCAGAAGTATGTGGTCGACCGTCTCAGGCACACACAAGTTGCAGCAGGGGCAAAATTTTTTGAATTTTTGGTCGACGATTTTCATGTTCGACAGGCGCTGGGCAGTCCGGAATGTGCCCATACGCATTTTTCCAATGTCCTGAAGGCCCAGCTTCAGGTCCGGATACATTGCTTGAAGGTCAACCCAGTTTCCTTTTTTGCCGATTTTGCGGTCCACCGTCCACCAGCGGATGAATACAGGTTATTTCATTGTTTCCGGTCAACTATCGTGATGATAGTCTGACCGTTTGAATCATGAGTGCAAAATTTCTTGATCCACCGGGCGCTCCCGGTCACCCAGGTGGCCATCCGGGCCTTCATCGGAGCCTTGATGAGGTCGGCTATCCATGTTTTTGAGGTAGGCCACTTATGATATGCACGCTCACGGGCTGTGCTGGTGCGCATGAACACTGAGGCTATGCCCAGTTCATCCCTGATACGTTCCATGGCGGCTGATTTTCCGATATTGGCAACCAGTCGGATTGCCTTGTCTATTTCCATCTGTATGGGCTTGCATCTGGCTTCGCTCATGCCAAATGTCTCCCCACTGTAGCATCCAATCGGCATCAGCACCGAATTGATGAACTTTATTTTTAATGTTGTCAGCACATCAGACCGTCTCAGGAAGCTGTATGCAGCGTATACAGCCTTCCTGACCTTATTCTTGTTGTTCTTGATCGTCCCAGATACGTCCCACTTGCTATTCATAATATAGCCCAAGTAGGTGTACTGGTCGGTGGAGTTGACTTTTTGGCCCTGCAGGGTCATGACAGTGGTCAACTCCCCGCTTATAGTCATTATCCCGCACTTGGAGGCATTCACAGCCAATTCCCAAGTGTCCGACCATTCGGTTATGGTGTATAGTGCATCTTGTAGCTCGGCTGATGATTCAGCCAATAGCACGGCATC